>JARJEC010150068.1:0-11369 GCA_030264575.1 Tachinus sp. AB-2021 | reverse complement strand
ATTATAGTACCGAAAACGGAAATAAATTATCTTTATTAACGATTGAGATAATTAAATTTAAATTTTTATAAAAGGATTTGCTTCCCTTAACCATTTTTATAATATAATGAATGTGTATGCTTAGTAACTACAAGGAGAAGAAAATTTTTTCTTTGAATTATAATGGTGCTAATTAAGAATTATATAACTATTAGATATCAGAAAATATAAAACTTCATCGAAAAAAAAATTTATATACATTATGAGGAATTAAGTATTTTCTTGGGAATACTGAGTGACAACTGAATTAGGTACGACGGCCCATATTTTTTTCACTTTTTTTTTACAATTTTTATTGGTTAAAATTACCGCCATAATTTTACTTATAGATCCGAATTTTCAGAAGTTTTGATAACATAACCTCATTTTTTATATCACAAAGATTTTTTAATAGTTTTTCAAAACGAATATTTTATGTTGTTTGATAGCAACAAAATCTACTTTTACATGGTACCATGGAACCAAGAAGGCTACATTTAAAACAAGTAATTTACAACCTAATACTAATTATGTCATTGATAAAAGCACAAAAATCGTCCAATTTTGATTCATGTGGCAAAGTGCTAGAGTTTTTTTGAATAATCACATTGTATTTAAATTTTATTACTATAAAAAATTAAATAAGTTAAAATATTCACTCACTCAAAAAGGAGTTGAGATAGCGAGATCAACAAAGTAAACCTGTTTTGTAATTTACATTTAGAAATGTTTATATGTCACAAAAAATGCCGGGTAAATTTGTCCCTGCATATGTGTGTAACTAACAACCTCTATAAAGCATCAAAAAATGACTATCAAACTATATTTCGCGTCTTAAAAAACATAGTACCAAGTTTTGCGCCAATAAGTTTAGCCGCTTTCAAATTATTACATATTTTCATAAATAAATTTTAGCATTGAACGTATGTCCTAAACGAGTAATATTTTACTAAGACATTTTTAGCCAAAAAATATTTAAAAGTTTGCCATCTCCAGTTATTCCATGACTCTTTAGTTACTGTGTTCCTGTATATTATTAGTTATTACTCGTAATCTAAAGACGATGTTTTTATGAATTTTGTTTTTTAAAATAGTATATTACCATTTCTAACAAATGTGTGATTTGATATAATAATACAAATATGACGCGTTATTTATTATTTATACATTCACAATTTTTCTATGTAATTAGTAACCAAATGTGCAGAGAGACAGGATACAGCAGATTTTGTTTGTACTGACATGATTTCTTTTTATTGCATTCTTTTTGATACACCAGAATTAAAAATACAATAGCCGCTCTAAATAATAAGTATCCTACTTACAGGACATTATGTCCTGATGATAATAATGTCTCCATCGTAGCGTGTCTCCTATTTGGTACATAACAGGAAATTCTCATCATCTCATCTCTTACCTCAGATTCATTTATAATTACGAACATAAAATTGCTTAACAAATTTAAAAAAATATCACATTGGTAACAATATTATATTTTATTGTCGAATAATTAGATGAAATGCAATTTTGTATATACGTAATGTATGCTTATTGTATTTAAATAAAATTATGATAAATTTATTGGCTTATACTGTATATCATTTATTTCTTAAAACAACTTTATGCTCCGCCTTGTCACGCAACAGGAATCTCCAATGAAACTTAGAAACAGGTGTACCAATCAAAAGTGTCTTATTTTTTAAGAAAGAATTTGTTAAAGTGAGTATAATGAGAAATAAAACATGTGCGACATAATTATCTTCTGGTACGGAATTATCACATTCCCGTTGTTAGATAAAACTTATGTTAAAAATGTTTCCTTTATATTTGATAAATAAACTCGCGTCCTATGATCAATTTATCGAAAATGAACCTTATATCAACGTTCATTTTGTAACGAAACCAATTAGCACTAAGTATCTACTCATATCTTTTTCCGTTTCCGTTTTTGCCGGCTATTTATCTAACAATAGTTATCATTGAATAATTAAAAATGTGTTGCTTCATCTTAAGAATAAATTCATAAACATATATTAATTTATTGTGGCGCATTAAAAATGTGAATAAAACCCTTAAAGATTTATCCTTTACTTTGAAGTTACCCCGCAGTAGCTTAATTAATTAAAATGAACACACAATTAAAAGAAAGTTTAATTTAAAAATGTACAACTTACCTTATTTGAAAGGGAGGGAAGTTGGGGGCAAGTTATAGTCCATTTACTTAGTCTGTAATAAATAGAACAAAATAAATTAGTAACTCAAGTATGCAATAATAGAGGCGTATAATAAGACGCCTCCTGGAATATAGTATAAAATTACTTAAGATTCTGTTTAAACATATCACATCTGTTTTGTGTACACTAATTTAATTTTCCAATACCATGTTATTGGCTTATCTTATATTGAATTACAAATTGTTGTTGTCTGCATAATAAATTGCGAAAGATTTTATTTCAATATACTATGCAAAACAGTTCAGTGTTCTTTGTGTTGTGTATAAGATTTCTAGTAACCCGCATTCCTATTTTAAATTTCTAATTTTATTTAATCAATACGAAATTAACCTCTTTAGATACGTGGAGTATTTTATGAAGTTGAATATGTCTTGGTATATCATTACAGTTATGAATTGAAATAGCATTATTTAAGTATAGTTTACATTAAAAAAAGTTATAGGTAATTTAGTTACATAATATTTATAATTTTATCAAAATATACATTTTCAATATTAGTAGTAATAATATTAAGTTGCTACATTTTTTGAATATGTATTAAATTTATATAAATTGTTGTAATTGAATGTTACTACACGACACGCGTGTTTATTTTATTTTTAAATATTTTAACTATAAGATGATATATTTAATGATTTATTTTTAATCATAAGGATGGTTTTGACTTCTACTATGTGGTACTTTACAGAAATTAATAAAATAAAAATTACTATGTTTTTTAACCAAAAAAATTATTTATTTATTAAAAATAAAACTAAACGCGACTCGAGTTTCAACGTATGATTTATTTTTAATTATATAACAATATTGAATATTTTAATGATCTAATTAGCATGTTAGTTTGGACAGGTGAGATTGACTTGTAACTATAGCGTACGCCTGCGCTTTATGGGTGTTAGCTATTTCCGCAACGGAAATGGTAACCGGTAATTGCAAGTAATGCCACGTGGAGCGTTCATGTTGCGTCCGAATGTATTATCTAAAACCATTTTTCCCAATGCGTGCCTAGCTATCATTAGCCTGCAATTATAATAAGGATTTTGTTGTAGTGCCGTATAAAAGATTGAATTATTTTTTCTTTCATTATAGATATAGGGTCGTTCTCACACATTGACGATCATCTAATTCTAATATACCTTATCTGTAAAAACAAAATTTTAAAGAAGAGCATTTTTTGTATTTCACCAAATAATTGATAATTTGATTATATTTTGCTAAAAACAAACCTAACCTAAAATTATAAAATATATTTATTTTATTAAGTTCATTTTTATAAAGAATAATTATGTAATTATAATCTTTGTCTATATGTGTTTCTTACAAGCTATCTTTAGGTTTGCAAATAAATATTTATAAATTTCTTCTATTACTTTTTTTTATAAAATTTATTGAATTTTCATTATTTCTAAAACTACAAAAATATGCATTAAAAATTATTTAAAAATTTAGATAATATTAAGTAATACAACATATGTACGTTGATTTGACTGAACATACCAAATACCGTGAGATGAATCTTACATAAAAGTAGTTTAAAATTTAAGTGATGAATATCATGGTCGTTGAAAATTTGATACGTTTAATGTTTAATAATTTCTATGTATTGTTGGTAAGATTAATTAATTAATTGAATCACGTTAAAATCAAATGGTAGTAGCTTTATACATTTCTTTGAAAAAAATAGTATAAATAAAAATTAATAACAGTTTTACATATTTATTTTATTAGATCGACTCTTGTTCCATGCTGGTCGTCTAATGATTTAATAGTTATTTAAGCTACAAAAATCGTAGGTACGTTATAACATTCGAGGAAGAAGTACGTACGACGTTCCGAGTTACGTTTTTTCCGCTACCAAAACTAAGCCAACTAATCTAATATTAATAATTTTATATTAGCATAATTTGCAGTTACAGCTAAAACTGCCGTTTTTTATAGCAAAGCTTCTACGATTTTTGCCAATTATCGGAATTTAGACAATTTTTATTATTATGATTTATTGAACTTATCTACTTATTTACAAGTAAGAAAATGAAATAATATATAACAACACATGCAAGGTAACTTGATTTATTGGCTCCAGAAGGTGTCTTGTCTACACGACTTACCAACCATATCATCATTTAATATGACATTTCATTATATTCCTAGGAACGTAAGTAAATTACTTACGTTCCGCTGATAAGGTAAATTTGATAAACAAACCTTATGCACAACTTACGTTGCAAGTTACTATGGACGTAAGGTTGAATTACGTTGTTGGTAGCGGAAAAAAATATTTGATTATAGTTGCATTTAATCATTAGTTCATTGATTTATTTAGGGAATGTATACCATTAAGGTTAAGGTCGTTTGCCACAAAAATATTATACTGATTGTTCATTTTACTTTACGAAAATGCATGTTTTTTATAATAATGTTGTTAAGCGTTATTGATATTCTTTTAGTTAAATGTCTATGCTTATATGCATTATTTTACTAAAGGCAACGACGCGATTACTTGTGAAAATCGACCAATGACTTACTCCCCATTGTTAGTTGAACTGATTCACTTTTCCGATTCGTTAAGATTATTAATTACACACGTGAGTATCTCAAAGCACGTGATAACCACGTGTATTGACGCGTAACGTTTAATGAACAGTCGTTGTGGTCGACCGCAATTAACCATAATGTGTAAACTAGTGACCAAATTATGTACAGTAGGGGGTGGGGGTGTCATTGATGCACCGCGCCGATTGATATCACATGTGTTTAGCAAAATACATTAGTGAATAATCTATTAACACTACTGTATATATAGGTGTTTATATACTTGCTAACCTATTATGCTATTATGTGTTAATTGATTGACAAAATAACCGACATCCATAGATGCAATTAGCAAAGAAACACTACTAAAGCGACAAGATAACACCGTGTGTGAAATTTACCAGTGCGGTGTCGGTTGTTCCATTAATAAACTAAAATTACCTGACAACAAGTGAAACTTATAATTACATACACTAATATAATATGTAATTGAGTAAATACATTGCTACAATTCGCTCGAATTCGATATGCTTTTTATATTTTAATTAAATACCTTATTTAAATATTATTAAATAAATGCCATAGTTGCAAATAGTAATAAATTTTTCACATTCGAAATAAATGTATGTTACGCGGACCTAAAACTGGTAATTTAGTTGAAATAAATTATATTGTCTATTATTGATGTAAACGTGTTGTATACATATATAGGGTAGGTCAGTGTCAAATATGTGTGAATATTAATGTAATTGAAACTGATATTGTATTTAATAATTAACCTGGTTATTGCCCGACCGATTAAATTTTTAGCGGTCTGTAATAAACAAACACTCAATATACAATAATTATGTAATTTTATTATTCCAATTGTAATTATTTCATTAATTATTTTAACATGAATGAAAATATACATGACGTATAATGCATAGTATTACAAGTAATAATTTTCGACTAAAACTGCAATTATTGAACGTTTTACACGATAAACAGTATAAGGTATAACGTTGGAAATTAATTTTCAATTCTAAGCAATATTTGTAAAAGGCTTATATGCAACTTCTTATACGAACATAAAGTACCGGTAGTACCTATTTTATTTTTATTTTAGTTTTTAAGTAGGCAACTTGTTTGACATTTGTGGTACAACCTAGTAGTACTCATTCGCATATAATGATAATAACAGCAGTGTATAACTAATTTTTTTTTTGTAAATAATTATACCTTTTTAAGTCTTGTCTACATTACATTTTTAAAAATATGTACCTCGCAATGTTTACGTTTCTGAAATTGCATTAAATACAAACTTATTTGGTCTGATTAAAACTTCGCAATGCACCCGTCCGACGCTTGCTGATACAAGTGGTATAATTATAAAAACAGATTTAACCAAGTAATATAATTAATTTAAATAGTAAAATATTTAAAATCATTATATATTGATATTGAAAAACACAATTATATATTATTTACAAACTTTTTGTTAATTTTAGTAAATTTTATATTAAGTACCGTTATAATTATATACATAATATATGATATAATATTTCATAATAATTTTGATTACTTAATAAACATTTATTATCAAATAAATAAATAAATAAATAAGTGAATAAAAATTATTAAAATAGTTTATTTTTTAATTTCATTAAATTTAATTATAAGCAAATAAAGTTTCATTAAAGAATCAAATGAAATATATAGAAATAATACGTTTTGTCAAAAGAGGTAGAAAGATACTGTGTTATTTTGATTAATTTCGTGCATATGTGGCGAGTTTTTCCACTCTGTGCTTTTATGTAAAATTTGTTATGCAACTTAATATACAACGGTGAAATGTATGCGTTATTATGTAATATATAGGCACTTATACTCATTTTGGGGATTGCGGCAACAAATTTTGATAAAAAATTATGATTTCTTTTTTGCATGCTATTATTTTGAATCTAAAAACAATTTGAAATTGCAAATAAATATTATAAATATTAAAAACTTACCAATATTTTATAAATAAAGATGTTACGTGTTCTATGTGTTTTTTATTAAAAAAATACTTTTAAGAAATAAATGTGCAATTAAGAAATAATATTTGTATTTCACGTTTCATTATTGAATTGTGTGATTTAATTGTATAAACGTCTGATAATTAATACAATGCTATAAATTCTCTTTGATAACATAAATAAAATTATAGAAAATGAAAACGGTGATCAAACAAAACGCTAACTATTCATTCAATGAGATATGCAACCCAACTGTCATGCAAACGCAAACCTGTCCTATTCATCTCAAAAAACCGGTAATGAACAAGTTTGGCACAATACCGTTAAAGTACACCGATTTTCATCCTTATGCCTCATGTACTTTCAAGTCTTGTGCCTTGTAATAATGCATCTATAGTGCGGTGCTATAAACCTTTATGAATTCATACATGTCGCGTTTAATATGTCGAGGGGATTTCTGAGATCTGACCAGTTGCTTTATAAGTCTCGGTATGAACACATGTGTTACAAAATGTGTGAAAATCCTTTTAAAATGTAATGTGCAAATTGATAAAAATTACGAGTAAGTAATAGAATTAAATGAAAACTATGCTTGCAAGAAAAATATATAACAGCAAAAAATAAAACAAAATTTTTTAAAACAAAGTTAATCCAGGTAAAATAGTCCGTGTTACAAACAAAATTTTACCTTATGAACTAAAAGGATAAAAATAATCCATAATTAAGAAGATCACTTTATGTTTAATTTCAAGTCCATTGTGTTGTTAATTCCAGGTAATTGTAAGTTATTATATTACGCTGCACTATGTGTTCACTAAGGACAAGTCCGTTGGAGTTGAAGTCCCAAGTCGACTGACTAAGCGTCGCGACGTCAAAGTATGAATAGGTACCCTGCGCAGTCCTTACGCGACGAAGGATACCGAAGGAGTGAAGGCGTCGAGCTAAGACATGGGTATAAGGCGATCCTTTTGGGGAAAGACGACGGCGATGGAGGATGCTCGCCGACGACTGACGGAAGACGTCGCAGAAGGGCGTCGCGCGCCGGCGTCGGTCCCCACCACCCACGCCACGCCTCCGGAGGGGAGGATAATTAAGTTGATTTTTAAGTAGCTGCTAAGATTTTTAAAGATTCAGACCCTTTCATTTAAATTAACGATATCCCACTCGCTCGCTCTAACACATTATGCATGCCTATTATCTTGCGACGGAAACAAACACACCCAATTTTTAACTCATACTCACTTTTTTCAATTTTATGAAATACTTGTTAAGATACTAACAGATTACAAAACTTATGGGAGGCTTTAATATTGTAAAATAATTTTATGAAACTTAGTTGACACTTTAAATATAAAAAAAAACAAACAGTCAAGTTCAACTTCGAAGGATTAAATTTACAAAAATTAAAACTTTAAATATTAAAATATCAATTAACTTAAATGAAAATATTTGACAAAAATATGAATGAAATAAAATTAAAATTAAGAATTATCAAGATACGCTTAGTTAAAGTTAAAACCAATCGTTGTGTATCTAGAATATTTCACAATAGGCCAATAATCGTATACGTTGTTCAAGTCAATCGGTTAATCAAAAATGGATTCCAATCAAATCAATCCCCACCCCTTAACTTTCATTTTTTTTCATTGTTGGCATACCTGACCTCCCGATAAAAAAAAACTCAATATAAAAAACAAATACGCTTCGCTAACTCTTGATTAGCTGACTCAAAAATATGGGGAGCATTTGTTTCCTGAGAACAATACAAGTTCGTTTTCGGATTTTTGATAACTACAATAATCGCGAAATGAGGTTATTTTTGTAAAAAAAATTGCAGTTGTGAGAATTTTCTATAAAATCTATTATCTATTCTAGCAATACATACAGCATGCACTTGAGTATAGGTGTATTGTATATATTTTCTGTCTTATACAAACGGCAAAATAATCTTACGAATAAACCATACTTTCTTGATATTCAGTCATTGTTTATAATATTAATATTTACGCCGGTTAAATATATTTTTTATATTTCTATTATATCATGCGTTATATTTACGTGTGCAGTTTGCCGGCGACTGAAATATACTTTTGTTACAACACATTTTTGTATTATCACATTTCACATTTTACCGGTTTATATTGTTTTATTTTATTAATTTTCAGTAGGTTTAGTTTGAACTGTTTTTTTTTAGAAAAAATCACAACACTCACTTAGCGCGGGTTTTATAAAGTCCTTGTTTTCTTGTGGCATTGTACTGGACGTGTTTAGAACTCAATGTTTATTTAAATAAAGTCCAGGTCTCACTTTCACTTATTATTTTTGTTAACCGGCACCGTGGGGTATATTAGAAAAAAATATTAACAAATAAAAAAAAGATGCAAAAAAATCTATAAAAAATTAGAATTGAAACAGGTGTCAAGCCATTGAGTTAGGAAATATCTTACCTTGTAGTATTTCTTAGATTTTATGAAAGGCGCACACATATAATATAGGAATCAACACACTTAGGGGACATGGTCATGAATGCCTGTCTTGTGGCACACTATCAGCCCTTATTGCAGAGTGGGGAGGACGCATGAGCAGCGTCGCGACGATAAGGATGCCGACTGGTGGCGCCCCGGAATCCTGTGGCTGTCCGGAATACTAGGCGTCGCGGAAAAACTCTGCGAGCATCTGAGTGGGGCCAGGATCTTCAATGCCTTTGAGTAGTATGTGTCAATATACATATCGTGTTGAAAGCTTTTCGTTTTTAATTTTAAATTATATTCAAAACATTTATTTCAATTTTTTTATCCTGTTATATATATATATATATATATATATATATATATATATCTATATGATGATAAAATTGCTATAATACATAAAATAAATATGTAAATTAAGTTCAATACATTTATTGTATAAAACATTTAATTTAACAACTACAAATAATAATATTAATTATAATAATAATAATTTATTAAATTAAATCAATAAAATTTTGTTTCGTCTTGACTATAAACAATTAAGTAAAACTAGAGGTCGCGATGCGTACTAAAACTTTTTCTCCAACAATATATTTCCGCCATCAGTTTTACGTTAATAATAATCATTTAAAATTCATTAATATAAGTAGAATGTTGGCATGTATTGGTTGACGATAGTATAAAAGTAAAGATGGATCCGGTCGGTTTGCTCGACATGTTTGCTTGCCCCGATTTTATATAATTTTTATTTATATTTATTTATACTATGGTATTTTGCGGATTTTGACACTGCCAGACACTGATTACTTGGGTTTTGTTTTTTGCTATCTCAAAAACGCCATCAATTGGTTTTTATTTTCTCCTATAGAAAGAAAAGTAATTAAAGTACAAACATTTGCAGATTTTAGGGATCTACAAATTAGTTTATATGAATTTTTATATTATTATATTTATAATACGTTTTTATACGTTACGTACTAAAACATTGATCTAAAACTAATTTAATTCAACTTCTAGGGTTAAATTACTATAGAATTGAGCAACTATCATTCTATATTTGTTATTATGTTCAAATTTGGCGATTTTTGAAGAAAAATTGACAACCACGTGTTGCTAACTTAACCAATCAAACGATTTTTGGGCGGCACAACTAGAGCGTACTTCTAATTAATTCCCAAAATTTCAGAACAATATATTAAAATCTGTTTGAGTTATGCGTACCACACATATACTTACATGCATAAATACATACACACTTACATACATACAGACAGACATTTTTCTAAAAACCACTTTTTTAATCGTGTATTTCCGAAATCTCAATTTCAAATTTTTGGTATGAATCCAATACTTTTCCCTATATAGGGGGAAAATAAACAAACATAATTTAAAGTGTAATTAGTCAGTTATTAAAATATGTGAAACCAAACGATCCTTTGACAATTTCTACAATATATTAAAACTTGTCAAAAGCCCAAATTGCATTGCTATATATTTGAGATAGATAAATAAGATTAGTAGCACATTTTTTAATTAGAAGGTTAATGCCAGATATAATTTACAAGGACAGATTCCAATATTGAAGTGATAACCATCTAATAAAAATGATTTTTTTATAATAATATATATTGATCAGCAGATGTTTAGTTTTAGTTTATTTACATTTTTAAATACATAAGTTAAGTACTATGTTCAGAAGTTTGAATTTTTTGATTCTCAAATTTGTTTTTACATTTTATATATTTTTGACAATAGGCAACATTACTCTAGCAGTCCTAACCTAACCTAACCGCAGCCCAAACCGAGTTCCACACGTGCATTTCTACATGTTAGATTTTTGCGGGATAAATTGTCACGTTTTGAAATTTTAAATCTTTTTTTCATTTTTTTGATGAACATAAGAATCAGATTGATTAAAATAATAAAATAATTTCTACATACATGACATTAATATATATATATATATATATATATATATATATATATATATTACATATTTTATTTTTATTTTATATATATATATATATATATATATTTAGCGGCTTTGTCGAATGACATGCAGCCCTGATTTGCTGTGTCTGTAAGTTTATATATCTGGTAGTTCTTCAATGTAT
>JARJEC010150048.1:0-10479 GCA_030264575.1 Tachinus sp. AB-2021 | reverse complement strand
GTTAGAATAATTATTCATCTTATAAGTAATTTTTTTTAATAATAAAATTACCTTGTAGATGGAACAATGTGAACTAATTTAAATTTAATATGTTTTTTATTTTTTAATTTATTTATTTATTTAAGTTATTTTAATTATGAATATTATTTAAGAATAATTTTCTTAACAATAAGGGTTTGTGAGGGGGCTTTAGGGTTGTTAATTTTAGTTTCTTTAATTCGGACTCATGGAAATGATTATTTTCGAACTTTTAGAATTTTATGATAAAATTTTATATTTCTATAATGCCTCTTGGTATAAGTCATGGCATTAACTGCTTCACAACTTACTTACTCATTAAGATGATATAAAATAAAAAATAATATACAAAGTGAAAATAAAATATTTAATTTAAAGTATCAATAAATAGATGTGAAATTCTGCTCTCTGAGATGACAAACTAAAATATAGGGTTGGCGGAGACAAATTCACAACATATCAAATGGATATTTGATTTTTTAGAGATAGGGATGAATCACAATTTGTATCTAATGAACGGACGTTCTATTGTAATATAGAAGAAGAACAAAAATATGACAAAGAATGACCAATAAATGTCATCTTTCCACATTCATTAAAGTTCCTCATTAGATCCATCCACTTTTCAACCTAAATTGCTGCGATTTCACGTGGTCGTATGGCTTCTTTAAAATGAATATTAGTGCGTGGTTTGTCAACGTATACTTTTGACTTCAGGTATCTCCATAAGCAGGTGAGGTTGGGCGAGCGGAGTGGCAACGAAACGTCATCATATCTGGAAATCAGGCGTCAGTGAAATGGTTCACAAAAGAGATTGATTGAAATTCTCGCGGTAGAGGCAGTGCTCCATTAATTTGTCTCTAATTAGGAAATAAAAAATTTACAAATCACCGCCGCTGCCTGCCCTCTCTATTATCTTAAAAAAATAATATCCGATTATCCCAACTTTTCAAAAAGCACATCTGTAACCTTTTTACTGTGAAGTGGTTGCTCTTGTAATTGTCTAGGGTTGTTAGTTGCCCAATATCTGCAATTCTGTGTGTTCATATAGTTAAATGTGCTACGTATGATGTGATGCAAAATATAAAATTGTGCTGAAAAATGTTCAGCATGCGTTTACTGAATTACAGATGTTGTCAGTTGGAAGGAGCTTCTGGACGACCATTGTCTCGTAGGGATGGAATTTTAAATATTTTTCATTATCGTTTGAAGGGTCCGACGCGAAATTTCAACTATTTGAGTTCGGTGTCTCGTTGAATTCCGTAGGTTTTTCTCAACACACACTCGGACACGATCCATATTCGCGGGTGTGACCACTGTCACAACATTTGTAAGAGAGGATCTTTGAGATAGCACTAACAAGTTGACGAAAATATTCAACCCACTTAGAAATCGAGCGGTTATTCGGGAGAGTTGCACGTGGAACACTCACTATTACGAAAAAAACCTATATGGTTTAAAGAAACTACAACATACCTGAGGACAAATCATACTAGCAGGCTAAACAACCCAATATTGGAAGAAAAAAGATGGTAGATGGAAATGTCAGTAATAGAAGAGACGCTAATGATTATAGGTAGAGATGGGCAACAGTAGTATGTGTTGTCACAGCTAGACTGTGAATTTCGTGAAGCAGACACAAGCCCATCTTAAACTGTAACTACAGCAATAATCAGATGGAGGACGATACAAGGACATGTAACATTAGGATTTGTGCAGAGAAGAAAACCGTGAGGCAATACCATTCGCAAGGGCCACATGCTGAGACCAAGACCTCACTACGTCCAAAACAAAATAAAAAACGCATCATGGTAAGTAAACTGTTCACCGTAGGCTACAGAAATTAGCTTAATCATTTCCTTTGATGACTGAGTGAAAGTGAAATATTTTTATTCGTCCATTATAATCACTGTATTGTTTGCAAAATGAATGCAATGTAATCAAAATATAAAAACTAAAATTTCAATTTATACAATGCCATGCTTAATGATTATAGTTTTAATTTATATTTAATTAATCAATAAATATTAATAATATTAAAATAACTTCTTAAATAGTTATACATTTACGTCTTTGATGGTATTTTAAACTTTTTTTCTGTAAAACTTTTTTTACAATTTCACGGTAGACATTAAATCTTCTAGATAACCGATATCATATTCGAACTTGGTCGTTTGCACTTTCACAGATTCGGTTGAGCCAATTTTCGGTCAGCAACATTGGATTTTTTGATAAATTGAAATGTACTTTGTTCAAATTCTTCAATTGTTCTATAAAATGATCTTACGGGTTTTTTGTGGCGAACTAATTTGTCTTAACTGGCAAGTATTGAGCTTTAGTAATGAAAAATTAAACGATCGAGCAACGTATTGTAAATAATTATTACAAAAATTATGAATATTTTGAAGAGATGGTTCGGATAGTTCACAATTCTTTTGATTATCAAATCGCACCATCTCGAAACACTGTAGTGCATTTAATAAAAGAAATTAGTGGTTCTGATTACGAAAAACAGAGGGAGTTTTCGTCCCAGTCGGTCAAATGAAACCATAGTTCCAGTGAGTGCAAGTATTCACGAAAATACTTTCAAATTGGAAACTATTGGTGGTCACCAAAATTAATACTAAGTGGAAGTATTCATCTTAATAGATTGAATGTAAAATATAAATTTAAAATTTAACAGATATTGAATTGCTCAACAGGTAACAGGGATTTAACCCCTTCTACACGACTTTTGGCCTTTGGAATATGTTTAGTTTAAATAGCAGATATCTGTTGAAAAACAGTTATAGGAAGATATTGAAAAACTTTTTTTAATCTTAATCCAACAAAAATCCTTCGGTCATATATCGGGTGATAACTGAAACAGGTACGCGCCCGGACCTGCCCTTGAGCTCTTCAATTTTGTTATTGATTCATAAATTGACTGGAATCTGGAATCAGTTTTGTCTGTAGGATAATCTTCTTCACACAAGACAACTGCATCAATGTAATAAAGTTTAGATACATACTGGTTTTTCGGGCTCATTGAAATATAATTTTGATAACAATAATGGACAGCAATCTCTAGAAATCACTTCTATTATAGCTTGATTAATTTTTTGTATTTATTGGCATTGACTGTGCCTTCTACAAAGTCTAGTTTACCTTACCACACCTTTTGCAGATATGTATCCACACCATTACAGGAGTCGAAAATTTGACTTTTTCTTGAGAGAGTCGCGATAAGCCTTATTTTTTGGTTCTAATCAGTCTGCTTCTACGATCACCCACGTTGAATCTCGTCTCATCATTCCATTTAGTTCAACTGTTCCTGGGACTACTTTCGGAGTTTTGCCCATAAGAGTATGTTCATCTTTTATTATGAAAGGGTTTTCTTAAGATTGTCGAAATATCAATTCTAAAGCAAAATTTTTTAACAGCTTGAAACCTTAAAAATCGTATTCGTGTCGCAGTATTCTACCAAATTTATAACATTTCGCACTGTATAACGCGATAAACAATGTTACTTGTTTGAAAATTGATTACTAGATCCTTAAAATCTGATTCATGATTTTATGATTTCGTTGCATTTATAAAATCTACTAAAACCTTACATCCATAATCTCGTTTCTATACGAGGTGGTGCTCGTATGTTCTTCTTTCCCCTCCCACATTTTCCCGCATCCGATCGCAGAAGTAATCCGCGGTGTCAAATCTCTGCTCCAACGCCGATGTTTGTAGCGAGACTGAATGATTGACTGTCGTCCTCCTATACTTCGCCGCGTTCAACGCATTTTTGGTATTTTGCGAGACCGTCTAAGTTATTGAAAATCGTGGTCGCCGTCGGCAGTCCGCTCTCGTTTCGCGAACGTGAATCGAACATGTAGTAGTACGCTGCGGTAACGTCTCCACGTATCGTCGATAAATAAATCTTGATATTTATGTGAAAATAAATGATCTGAAATGCAGTTTAATCACATACCGCAGATTTTACTGTAAACTCTTATCAGGGGGCTTGTTTTGTGCCGTTTTTTTTTGCTAGTGACTGCTCCTTCGCTACAATCTTATTATTGTAACGTTCATGACCACAATACAAGGAGAAAGACTAACATGTGTGCTAAATTTATTAGATTAAAAAAGACTGAAAATAGTACGAACTACTATGGTCTAAAATTTTACAATACCCTGTCATTGGAAGTACAGACTTTGAACTTTAATAAATTACGCATTTGTCTTAAAAAATATTTTATCTTTATCAAAAGCATTTTATTCATATGATGAACATTTTATAAACAATTTTGGTAAAAATATTATAACAAATATTGTACTTGAATCACTTGTCATTTTATTATGTTATTTATATCTTTTTGTGACTTGTGTAAATTACTGTTGTAATACCAACTTACTTACTTACTTATCTCCTAAAAAACTTCACAGCACTCACAGAAACTATTTCTTAAAAATCTCGTAAAGATTAAGTCACCTATACAAGCCTGAAAGCATACTAATATATATTTATTTATTTATCCATCTGAAGGCTGACTGTGTTTTGGCAGCATTATTATTTATTACAGGTGTTTGATGCCGTTTACACATCTTACTGACATACAACAAAGTGTTGTAATAGGTGGCTGGATGAAATGGAGTAGCTACGCTGGCAGTTGACTCTTTTTATATTGTTTACTTTATTTCATCAAAACCATCTATCATACTTTAATATTGGCTGTGTAATATTTTCTTCTATTTACTCTACCTTAATAAAATACATCAATTTAAACATGGTTTGTCTGATGTTGCTTAGTACATATAATTCGCGCCTTTCAAGGATAAATTTTACTTTTAATACCAAAGATTTATCCATAAATGGATAAATTATTATTAGATGACTTACAAGTCAGATTTGTTTATTTAAAAAACATTAAATATTTACAAATATTTTACAATAACGATAATTGCCGTCGCAACAAAATTATCGCCTGATACACGATATTCCTCAAGGTCCTAGCTAAAGCCGCCTGGCCTTTTCTACAAACATACAATACATTCAATAAATAAAACATAATTTACAATGATCTTAAAACTAGCAGTCTCAGTCTCAAATTACTATTTTAGTAATCAGAAAAATCTAAGAAATGGTCTTCATCAAATTCAAGTTCTTCTCCAGAGCCAAGAGTGAGCCCGTATCGATAATAATAGCTTCCTGTATTCCTCTCTTCTTGCCTTCACTGAATTGTATGGTTTTTCTTGCTGAGCATTGAGGCAGAAGTTAAATAATAAATTATTGGTGCTCTGCAATTAGGTATTTTTAATAGTAACGACGGATCAATAGAAATTTATGTCTCAAGATTATTGATTACGTCTTTTATCCTCCATTTCTTTCTTAAATAGTCTTCTCTTTATCAGCTACCGTTTCGAGTAAACATAAACTCTTCTTCAGCGTTAGAAATATACAGAGATAAAAACAATTTAATGGATTCTTTATAGAATGACTAAAAAAAATTGAAACCTATTTCTTGGAGACATATAAGTCATTTGTTAATGAGTTAACAATCGTACATGGTCACAATCATCAAAATAAAATGTTAAATCAATTGTTAAAATTGACTTAAAAATTATGCGGTTACAACACATCAACTAACCTATGTGACTAACTACATATAATTTTTATAATCATTATTATCGCGTTTTCAAATAATTATTCTAAAACTTAAAATATAAAAATAAATCAAACATTACGTTGCTGAAGCAATTAAACTATGGTCACATATTCAGTGGCATACTTAACAATCCAAAAGTCTTATATTATTTTCTATGTTCAAAATGTGCTAATCAGTCTTATTCATTGATCAGTTTTACTAGTTTGGCTTTGATCATCAAATTTACAATAAGCATGTTTCTACTTATTTCATTAAGAATACAATTTTTGACATGTAAAATGCCCTACCTAATAAGCGAAAGTAATTTATTATCACGGCAAAATTATCTCAGCAACGCATAGTTACCAATAAAAAACATCCCTACAAGACAATGGTCGTCCAGAAGCTCCAACTGACCACGTCTGTAATTCAGTGAGCGCATGCTGAATATTTTTCAGAACAAATTGTGTATATTGTGTATTGCATCATAAGAAGCACATTTTCACTATAAGAACACACAGAATTATCGATATTGGGCAACTAACAACCCTAGAGAATTACACGAGCAACCTCTTCACAGTAAAAAGGTGGTGTGCTTTGTGAAAAGTTGGGATAATCGGATATTATTTTTTTAAGATAATAGAGGGCAAACAGCGGCGGTTCTTTGTCAATTTTTATTTCCTACTTGGAGACAAATTAATGGAACACTCCTGCTCCTACCGCGAGAGTTTCAATCTTCTTCGTAAACTATTTCCCGGATGCTTGATTTCCAAATATGATGGCGTTTCATTGCTACCCCGCTCGCCCAACCTCAACTTCTTATGAGATGAGATACCTTAAGTCAAAAGTATACGTTGACAAACTACGCACGATTCCACATTTAAAAGAATCCATACGAGGACGTGAAATCGCATCAATTTTGGTTGAAAAATGGATGGATCTAATGAGGAACTTTAAAGAATGTGGAAGGTTGACATTTATTGGTCATTCTTTGTCATATTTTTTTTCTTCTTCTGTATTACAATAAAACTTCAGTTCATTAGCTACAAATTGTGATTTATCCCTATCTCTCAAAAATCAGAGATAGGACATCCATTTCATATGTTGTTAATTTTTCTCCGCCAACCCTATATTTTAGTTTATGTCATCACAGAGAGCAGAATTTCACAAATATTTATTGACACTTTGAATGAAATATTTTATTTTGTTTATTATTTTTTATTTTATATCATCTTAATGGCAAGTAAGATGTGGAGCAGATAATGCCAAAACTTATACCTAGAGGCATAACCAAAGTTGCTCAAATTTATTATTACAACTTATTTAAATGATGAAATAATGTTTTGGACAAACTTTCTAAGCTGCCATTTTGCAAGAACGACTTAGACTTTTGTACAAAAATCTGCTAATCCGCCAAATGTAATACATGCGTGAATCTTCGAAAAATATTGTATTTTATTGACCCGAAAAGTTTATAATAAAATAAGACAGAACTCAGACTAGCACAAGAATATACAATAAAACAAAATAAATTGATTTTAAGCATCGCCCAAATTATGACGTACGGCATGGCCCTTTGTTATTATTTTAATTAAATTAGATAGATGTATGGTAAAATTTTCGGAAAGTGTCATTTAAATAAATTTAAATTAATTTTAATTTGTACGTTATAATGATGCCACAGTGACACAATTGTCGTAGTACATACAATTAGATATAATTTTGAAACCTTGTATAAGGTGTGTTTTATTGAAGTTATAATTGAGTTTCGAGAAACAACAGTAAATATGTTAGTTGGCGTTGCGCAGTAAGTTCAAAAACGTCAGTTGCTGACAGGATTTTAGATGAAACCCATCTTCAGCCTTATCAAATTAATGGTTACGTGAATAAAGAAAGCTGTCGAATTTGGGTGAGGGACCGAAAATTTACAAGGGATCGAACAACTTGGACGAGTAATTGGGCCGGACTTGTTGCTGTGGAAAATTGTGTTTATTATCGTGATATGATTTTTTGGAATTAATTGAACGGCATTGACTTGTGAAACAAATTTTGTCATAAAGATGCACAACATGCCACACTGCGGATGAATGCAGTTATTTCAGTTGAAGTTTTTTGTTATTTCGTTCCTCGGCTATGTGAATTTTTAGAGTTTATTTCCTCTATGTTTAAACCATCTGCAAGTCTGTCACTTTTAATGTTCATGACATCCGTCTTGTTCAAGTGTCTTATGCCTGTCTAAGACTATCCAATTTATTATATCAAATGTTGTACATTTAATTGAAATACTACTGATTTCACATTTACGTATGTCCATACATCGATTTTGATTGTGCTTCCATTTGTAACTTCCACGTATCGAAATTATTCTTGCTTAACATTTCAATGCCAACACATGTTATGTTTATTGCGCCACTCACAACCTCGCGGTCACGGTAACTCAAACACAATTAATTAAAAACCTTTAAAGTCTTAGGTACTGTAAGAGTCCTGGACCCATAACTCTTTAGAGTTTAGGTGGATCGTTACACAGTATTAACTAAACATAAAGTACGATTATATCAAAGTTTGAATACACCCGATGTGCTGCTCCTCTATTACAAACGTTATATTGTCAAATAGTTCTAAGCGCTTGATTCAAATTACGTCTGGTTGAACTCGATTCACGCACGTATTGTATTTCTAACAGAATTGGCCATCAATATCGTTTTCTAAAAGGAAATGACCAAGTATGACACCATTCCGGACCTCGAAGAAGAAATTAGACGCACCGTTACTGAAATTAGTTCACTATTGTGCAAAAATATCGGTACAAAGTCGTTATAGGCTAATTATGTACCATATTCTCAAATTTTAAGCTCAACACGTTTGTTACTCTTGTATGTTCCGCTGTCTTAAGACAACAGTAAAAAAAATTACGAGCCTCAAATTTGGAAATATGGTACTTAATTAGCCTTTAATTTTCCACATGCAGCAATATTTTTTTGATGACTTGGCACCGCCTGCTTAAGGGGTTTTCTTTGAAATATTTTGATTGAAAACAATGGTAAAAATTTATAGTTTGGGCATTCAACATATTAGATTTCAATATTGTACGACATTACGACTGAGTACTAATAAATATTTGTTTATCAGTTTGCAAGTTATTTACATATATTTTAAGCCTACGAAAATGTTCCCAAAAGTATGTCACATAAGTTATGTAAAATAAAATTTTTAAACGTGTATTTTATTGAAATTCTAAATAAGTATAAATAACCCGACCGGTTAGGGCAACGGAAATATTATTATTCATAGTACAGATACAGAGAATCTGCGGAATCAAGTAGACAGAATAATCACACACAATGCCCTCTTTATAAATTGATCATTGTTTTCTATTAAACTTTCTTATTGTTTTGATGCATTCATACATAAGATGCAAGAAATTGCAATTGTAAATAATAAAAAATTGATTGAAGTTGATTTAACACACAATTCAATTAAAAATAAGTTACCGACAACCACATTGCCGAAATTCTATGAAAACTACTCTAGTTTGTTGGAATTTAGAGATTTTTTCATTGAGTTAACAGAAAAAAATGATCAGTATTATAAATTTTATAATTCGTATATTTTTAATCATCACTTCATAAACATGTGCAACATTTTTAAATCGCTTTAGATAGCGGCAAAAAATTAGAAATTGGCTTGAAAATTTTAGTAAATTTAGTGAATCATATATATTGTTTCTGATTTATGTCTCATTTTCGTGCAAGAACAAGCGGCAATGAAATTAACGAGGTCGATGATCATCGGTGATCTACCTTTTAATTTCCAAGTTCATGTGTTTCATTTCATACATTTTATTAAATAAAACGACTATTTTGACGAGTTAATTAAAGAATTAGAACTATATAAAAACACTGTGTCCCGTAACGGAAGAACATACATAACCGAGTTAAATCTAGTCTGTCTAAACAAACAATAACAATAGAATAATAAGATTCGCCATGGCAACTAGGAGCAATTTACAGAAAAACAGAAAACCAATTAACGCTCTGCTCGTACCGAACAATTTGTTTGTTTGTTTATTCAAGTTTTATAAACACTTTACACTTTAAAGTGGACACAACCAATAAAAAATAATGATCTACAATCATATCCCGGCCATATTTAATTATCCAGGATCTTTTAAGGAACTTCCAAAAATATTTAACAATATTATCATGAACGCCAAGTAATATTGAGTTTTGGTGGCACGAGCAAAGAATATTTAGACACATAAAACATAACATTTGATTTGGGATTCGATTGTTGTTTCAAATTTTTAACCCTAGAAACACAAAAAGTCGATACCTGGAATAAAATACCATAGTCCACCAGGTGAAATTTTCACAGGAAATTGAAGTTAGCTTAAATAGAAAATCGTATTTTACATTTAAAATTGTTATTTATGATTAGAAAATGACATTGACTGACGGACGAAGTTGAAAAATAAAGGAGTTATTTGTAACTAAGGGAACAAAATATTATTTATTATATAAAGGTTGCTTGCCAATTTATGCAAATGTCTGGTGTTAGGAATTTAACATGCAAACTTTTTCATATTTCCTGCTTCCCGGTAAACTTTAGACGAAATGGAAAATTATCTATTATATAATAAAAGTAGAATTAAAAATCATGTTGTGAATTTTAAATAAATAAAATACGCGGTTTATAAAGTGAAAATTAATAATAATTAACATAATTTTTAATATAATAAATGAAATAAATTAACATAAAAACCGAATAGTGAAAATAATTCTTAAAAAGTATAACATCAACAAAACTAAAAAAAAGCAAAAGTAGACTTATAAAAATTGCT
>JARJEC010149991.1:0-13744 GCA_030264575.1 Tachinus sp. AB-2021 | reverse complement strand
ATCAAACATTACTTTGGTCTTAAATTTTAAATTTCTGGTACCTGTTTATATTGTTTGAGGAATTCCTTGTTTACGACTGAAAATTACAACTTCTATTAATTAAAAACTAAGCACATCAACACTGAATTTGAGTTTAACTTCAGTTATTGCAGTCTCTTTTAGCACATACTCAATTAAGAGAATTTCCCAGCATCCTATAAAACTGGCCATCACCTTTCCTGCAGAAAATTGCGCCTTTGGTGGAGATCAAGTATGAACCCATTGCATGCACTTTTGTTTTGTGGGACGTTTCCAATGGTGTACTCAGATATCTCATTCACAGTTATAATTATATAGAAGTTGTTTTGAGGTAAAGCAGTCAGATTCTACTCGAAAATTTGTCGTGTATACAGTTTTTGGTTGGTAGTAGAGTAGACTAGCTTAGAAATCCATCGTTGCTTGATCCCAAATTTTCATGTGGATTTTTAAAAACTTTCGTTTCTGATATTTTTATTTCCATAGCAATAACCGAAACTTTTACTCGGCGGTCAATCAACACCAAGTCTTTCTTGGGCGTGCTATTTTCTCTATACACTGCCACCATACTCTTATGGATAATCTTTGGGCTACTATTTTTTATATACATTTCATGACGCTTCGTTTTTAAAATAAATTAAATATACGAAATATACATATACAAAACTAAAGCATATGAAAAACATACAAAAATAACAAAAATCCCTCAAGAAAATACAAAACAAGCGAAATCAAGTTAATTAAAAAAATTAATTAATTAATCGAAATATAGATCACAACTTATTTTAGTAAAAAAGTAAAGAATTAGATAAAAAAAACTGAAAATAGTACATTTAATTTACAAAAAAAGTAACTAAAACACACAGAAACAGTAAATATAAACGAAAGTCGTGAACTTAAAGAAGAGCGAATTAATGAAAACAGGACAACGACGAATTAATCGAAAAATTAACAAAACAAGTGAAAGAACTTTGAAATAATCGAAAAATAAGTATATTAAATGAAAATAAACTTACAAGACAAATACCTAATAATGGAATTATGAATTAAAACCAACCAAATAAATAAGAATAAAAAATAAAATAAATATGTATAAATAAGTACTTAAACGTAAAAATGAGAAAGTAATGAGAAAAATTATAAAATAAATAAAAAATAAACGGAATAAACATGCAGATATATGAAATGTAAAATACTTAAAAGATACTAAATTAGTAGAACAAACAAAATTGATTATACTAAAAACTAAAATGTGTTTTAAGATTATTAGTGTTTTGTGAATATTGTGTTTTTCTTTGAGCTGATTAATTTAATAGATATTAGAAAAACCTATAAGCGACTTCAATGCATCCGCACACTGTACAAAAACATGTAGGATCGAACTTCAGGCATTAAACGCAATGTCGTGTAATTGCAATTTCTGTATGGTCTTGTGAAATAATTTTTGTCGTAATTACAATTGTTCAATCAACGACTTTCTATGATTAATTGCACCTTGTACTTAAAAAAAAATTGATGAAATGTCTGATATTTTTATTTCTTTAATTAATATAATAATATATTTGATATTGTCTCATCCATCTCTTGGTAAAATATGTATGTATGTTTTATTGTATTATAATTTTTATTTATTTATTTCAACATGTTTCGATTTCACACAATCATTGTCAAGATACAAATAATACTGTAGTATTATTTGTATCTTGTAATATTGTGTAATAATACTGTAGTATTATTTAAATTTTGACAATGATTGTGTGAAATCGAAACATGTCGAAATAAATCAATTAAAATTAAAATACAGTAAAACATACACCAAGTGCTTTTTAACCGTAATTAAAATAATAATATTTGATGTAATATTTTGCTTAGATTGATGATGATTCCTCGTGCAAATGCATACACTGTGAAATTAACCAATTCTGCATGGAGAATATAGACGTCAGTAATTTCCTAAACATACATTCCCTTGGAAACCATGAAGACTTTTGTCTGGCGTACGTCTTCACATACAGAGACTTTACCGGTGGCACTCTGGGACTAGCCTGGGTTGCATCAGCATCAGGCGCGTCAGGTGGTATCTGCGAAAAATACAAAACATATACAGAGACCATTGGCGGAATGTACCAGAGCACCAAGCGGTCCTTAAATACTGGCATCATCACTTTTGTCAACTACAATAGCAGGGTCCCACCAAAAGTGTCTCAACTTACATTGGCTCATGAAATTGGACACAATTTTGGATCACCGGTATTTAAATCAAAATAACCTCTCACCATATTATAGTACAATTAAAATGTTTTCAGCATGATTATCCACCTGAATGTAGACCTGGTGGATTGAATGGAAATTTCATAATGTTTGCGTCAGCTACAAGCGGTGATCGTCCAAATAACAGCAAATTTTCAGGCTGTAGTGTGGGTAACATCTCAAACGTGCTTGATGCAATAAATGATAGCAAAAAGCGGAACTGCTTTACGGCATCTGCTGGTGCTTTCTGCGGAAACAAGATAGTCGAAGCAGGCGAAGAATGCGATTGTGGCTATGATGACAAGGAATGCCATGATAGTTGTTGCTATCCTCGAATAGTGAGTCCCGAAGATAAGAAAGAAAATGCAACCGCCAGAGGTTGCCAAAGACGTTATAAAACTCAATGCAGTCCGAGCCAAGGACCATGCTGCAGCAGTGAGACCTGCCATTTCATTCCAGCATGGAAGAGGGAAGTTTGTAAAATCGAATCTGATTGTTCTACATCGTCTAAGTGTAATGGAAAAACTGCTGAATGTCCGGTGCCCAATCCAAGAGCCAACAAAACGAGATGCAACAATGGTACTCAGCTTTGCATCAATGGTGAGTGCAGTGGATCTATTTGTCTCGAATGGAATTTAACAGCATGCTCACTTACAACGCAAGATACTCCTAATATTGATAAGAGAAAGCTTTGCGAGCTTGCCTGCCAAAATGGTACTGATAAGTGTAGGAGTACCAGTGAATTTGCTCATTTGGTAGGGTTGCCACCTGGTGGCATTAGTTTAAGACCTGGATCCCCTTGTGACAATTTCCAGGTAATTTTGTCAAATTATTTGAAGTAATTTGAATTAAATTGTTGTTTGTTTTTCAGGGATACTGTGATGTGTTCTTAAAATGTAGGGCGGTGGATGCAGATGGACCTTTAGTCCGCTTAATGAACCTTTTGTTAAATAAGGAGACTTTGTTGACAGTCGCCCAATGGATCACCGAGTACTGGTGGGCCGTACTTTTGATGGGCGTATTGTTTATTATTTTTATGGGTCTTTTTATTAAGTGCTGTGCTGTACATACACCTTCCTCTAATCCTAAGAAGCCTCCAGCGAGAAGGATCAGTGAAACGCTGAGGAGGCCCATGAATACGCTGCGGAGAATGGTAAGTGAGGAAATTTTTACAATTATGTAGAGTATTGAATGATTTAGTGAAGCATAGATGTATTACAAAGTGGGACTCAAACTGGAACAAACACTGTCGCAATTCTCAAACTTCAACCGAACCGAACAAACATTGTGTGCTTTATTGAAACGCTTCAGGAAGCGTATAGTAATAATTGAGCATACTAAAAATAAAATGTACAAATTAAAAAAATATTTAAATAAATTCATTATTTTGAAGTAGTAAATATGTCAAACATTTTGAACAACCCTGTATAAGACTTATAAAATGCAAAGTTTTTGTAAGAAATTCATCAAAAAATGAACAATCCTGTAGCAAATATCTAAATATGTTTGTTATTTTGAACAACCCTGTATAAAATTGCATTTTTATCTCTCTACAATCTACACTAACCAACAAAACAGGTGTTTAACTTTGTTACTGCTTTACTTCTTACATAAAAATTTTATTTTATTTATTAAATATGTCTGAGAGACAGTATGTCAAAACTTGTTCCCTTCAAAATAAATTTGACGTATTTCCGGGTTTTCTATTGTTTTGCCGATTTTATATTAATTTGAAAAAAATAATTT
The DNA here is from genome assembly GCA_030264575.1 of Tachinus sp. AB-2021. Classification (NCBI taxonomy): domain Eukaryota; kingdom Metazoa; phylum Arthropoda; class Insecta; order Coleoptera; family Staphylinidae; genus Tachinus; species Tachinus sp. AB-2021. The sequence continues at coordinate 9,733 of JARJEC010149991.1, read as the reverse complement.
TAGTCTACATATTTAAAAAAATATATAAAATCAAATTTAAAAAATGTGCACAGTTGAATAACTTTCTAATGAGGTATATGAGGTATCACAAGATGGGAGGGCGAATCCGAGATATCGACAGTAAGTCAAAAGGTGTCTTGCGCAAATTTAAAAAAAATAACGCTTTAGGAGTTTTTTATTTTGCCCCGATTTTCTGAGATAACTTGCTAGATGATCAAAAATCATTTTTCACAGGATGCTGTGAATTTGCTGTATATTGTCAATCTCAGTAATATTTCTAGCACACCAATTTCACGTGCATTTTGCCACTAATAAGATGACTATAGCACCAGGAGATGTTCTACATAAAAATATATAGATAGAACGATTAATGATGAATGTTTATTACTGAAAATAAAATATTAAGTGATCTTTTATTTCAACAGCGGCATAATCACGGAGGAGGAGGCGTGCATTCGGGCGCTCAAGCCCACAGTGGCCATGGTGCGCCAAGAAGATGGGGCGAAAGGTCGGGTCGACCGACCGCAAGTCACGGTCCCCGCCACGGATACGGCGAAGGTAGAGGGCAGCAATATGCCCCGAAAGGTAATTCATCTTATCAACACAGCATTTATTATGTATCTCACTAGTTACACCACTATTTATCTATCTCTTCTAACTATTCTCTTACTACACTATTTTTACCTTTATAGCTACAAACACTCTTTAGCTTACATCTCTATGTTTCGCACCTATCCTTTCTCTACTAACATTAATTAACCAAAGCACCCTATATTTTCGTCTTTATTATTTCTAACTTGCGATACTCAAAGATTAACAGATTTGCAAAATTTAAACCTTCTTAACCTTGCAAGCTTAAGTTCAGTTTAAGCTTATTTATCCTTAAAGTAAAATTTAATCATAACTTCACACCCCACATAACTGTAGTTGTAGTTTACTTTTACTATTATTAATGCAAATCTGAACCATTTTTTTGCTAAATTTAAAATAATTGTGTTGTGGTATTACTGATAAATCTGTAGAAAAATTGACCCCCTCCACCACCATTTTTTACCAATTTTTAGTTCTACTGCTAGTTTAATAAATAAGAGTTTAATTAAACGATAGGGGTTCGGGAGTAATTTGATAAATATTGCTTTTATCTACTACAGTAGTTCAAAAATTTGAACATGGATGAGCTACTGATATCAAATCAGTTTTTTTAGTTAACCACACTTGGTGGTCGTATCCAAATTTTTACTCATTTCAATCTAGAAGTTTTGTGCAACTGTATATCCATGTAGGAAGTTAAAAACGCGATTGCGTTCCTTTTGTCACTTTTCATCCCACATTGTGATCGTCTCGTTGTTGACTTCTATTGCTTGGTGCGGTCTATACGGCCGTTTTATTGAGCTTTATTGCAACGGCGTGAAACCCGCTAGTATTGCCTTAGACGCAGACAGTATTTTCACACTTTTCTACTTCGAGTTATGCAATATTCAGCATCTACCTAGTTATAAAGGCAATCCCAAGTTTATACTGTTAGTTTAGAGAAAATCTTGAGGTTTTTTGTCAGTAAAAATAACAGATTCTATCTTGTGAGTCAAGACCCCGTCGATTCACTGGTGACTTCTTACAAGCATGAAGGAGTTCAAACTTACGATTGCAGAGGCACCGGCTATGAGATATTCACAGGTAAAATTAGTACGCGCTTCCCGCTACATCTCACGGAGGCTGAACTGCTAGAGCTGGTCAAGAAGCTGATCCCGAATCACTCGAAGACCTGGGACCCTGTAGTCATACCCTCATCACCCGAAGACCTGGGACCCTGTAGTCATACCCTCATCACCCCACAAGAGATTAAAGAGATTAAAAGCAACAGTTCTGATAGGATATACCACCACAATAGTAGCAGACAAACCGATTGCCATAAGCTGACCAGAGACGCTTCTGGTCACTTTTAACAGCTTGGTGAAAGAGGGCACGTTTCAGGGTGGTAAACGATTAAAGACTTAGCCTAACACTTATTAAGAAACCCGCTAATGAAGGCATACAGACTGCTATGGTCTAGTACGAGAAAATCTCTTCTAGTATATTCCGAATATGAGGCTCCAGGACGAGTTCAAAGAAAAGAGGTCTGTTCGAACTGCAAATCTGTTATAGGAACGGGCGATCCATTATGGATGCGACAAGTAAGGTACCCCTGGACGCAATCAACAGAAAGTTTGTGTTACTCCTGACGTTTGACATAAAGAATACTTTAAACTCCTTCATTGTCTTTGTCGGACATCATTTAATTACTACAGGATATAGGAGTATCTGATTAGTTAATACCATGTGTAGCTAGTTATCTATGCAACCGCTATATCCAAGTCACCGCCAGTGTTTTTCAATCGATTAAAGGTCTGACGTTGTGGCATGCTAGCTATGACGACATACTGGTGCTGGAAATGCCGGAAATCCTGATTTCTGATCAACTACTATGACGATGTGGAATGTCTGTTATGGACGATTACGCTGAAGTGATGGCAGAAGACGCAGAATAGGCCGTGGGTGGGATGGTAAAGTGGTTTGGCAAGATAAAACTTTGCCCACTATAAGAAAATCAGCCCCCACATTACAAATACGACATGGATGGCCGATAAGATTACGGCTGAGATTTTGCAATCTCGGCTAACATCGGCAGCCCAGAAGAATACAAGTGGATTGCGTTGTACTGCGTCGCCTCATTGATAGAATTATATGGATCTCTGTCTGATATCGGTGGAACCACACCATGAAGTACCGCGACATTCTTTGACTCTCGGTTGGTCGATTGATTGCGCTGCCTGGACATACTCAGCTCGAACACCGCAAAAATATGACCGCGAGAGTCGCTTTTCTTACGTGCGGGCTGAGTAAGTATATGTCGGTATTAATAACTGTAATCCGTCGATCCCTCTAAGGACTAGCCGTTACGGGGGCTGCCGGCAAGTTGCAAAACAGTCGACATACGGTGTTTCAATTTCTGTTTATCGGGGGTTATATACACCCTTGCCCCGAGTTAACCTGACATTTATGGATTACACTGGTCGGCAGATTTCAGTGTTTGATATATACATCGCCAAGTGTCAGAGAGAAAAAGAGTGGCAAAAAGAAATCGGTATTGCGGAGTATACCAAAAACCCTTATCCCTAACCGAAGACCATGGGTGACGAGAAAACTTAGACGCGTGCACTACCACCTCACACAATTATTTAGAACCTGGACAAGAGTGTTTTTCGAAATTCCTGTACAGTATGATCGACACGCCAGAATACATGGTGATACAATTTGTAAACGAACAGTAGTATTAAATACGTGACCAGAGTTAAGAATCGTTTGCATTAGGCCAGTATAGTAGCGAGTGGAGAGTGGCCTACTGAACACTAAATCAATTTATAATAGATTTTAATTTCTACTTGTCTAAATTTGTCTATTTACTAAACTACTCACTACTCTACTAAACTACATGCCCTAGTTCGCACGATCCATAAGAGTAATGGTAACCGATTGAGTGGTTTGAACTACGCTTTTGTTGGCCCTATTAGTGGAATGCATGAGATGGCGCGAATAATAGAAGTGTTGGGTCACCTTGAATGCGAAGAAGATTACTGCAGACAACAGAAATACTGGAGTTGCATCTAAATAGGCATAGGTAATATCCTAAGCACAAATGAATGAGATGAGAAGAAAAGGTATCAATCTTTATCTTATTGATATTGTCTAGCCTAGTAGAACTTTAGTGTTTAAGCGTCTTAATTATACTTAGTTGTATGATGAATGATATTGAACCATGAAATTTATTACTCTGTTTATTACAAACTTTTGCAACTTTTGTACTGCATTGATAAACAACGGTTTTCTGTCTTTTTGATCAACGTTATCTTTGTCGCTTTTTTCTCATTAGAGCTTTTGTTTTTGTTTAGTTCTGATATTGCTTTGTTTTTAAGTTTGCATTAATCATGTCTGATTCATCCTCTGGCAGCATTTTCGCAGGTTTATTTGGGTTTCGTTCTAAGTCTGCTTTGAATTATTTCTTTTCGGGTCCTATGTGAGTCTTATAGTTTCTGGTCCAATAAATGTTTCAGTTGTTTTTTTTTACTAGTTGGTTCGTTTTATTCTGTGACTGATCTACATCAGGCGAACTCTGTTGTTTGTGGACAGTGCCCAGAAACTGTCTATGCAATTCCAACAAGTCTATTTTTTCTTTGATCACCCCTGTTTCTAACTTTCAGATTATATTAGGCGTCATCTGCGTCCGACTATCATTTTGGAGAGTAGCCTTTGCATTTACATTTTCCAGATGGGTGTGGAAGTTAAGTTTAGTGTCTACAGTTACTCTCAGATGTTATTCTTTTTATCATTGAAAGCGAGGCTGTCATCTTTAAGATATTTCGTCGTCTTGTAATTGCTTCAGATTAGATACAATCGCTTTAAACTTCTTGATTACAAATATGGCCAGATCGTCGGCATATGCTATGACAAAGATGCTTATACGATTTAGTACATGATGGTGGGTCCTCGATAAGTGTACTATTTTTTAGAACTTTTACTTGGTATTCTGTAGTATATGTGAAACGAAACGAAACTTCTAATTTTTTTATGTACGACAAGAAGTACTATGTGAAAAAAAAACATATTACTCCGTTATGAATGCAGTTTGTGTATGAAGAGTAAGTGTCTTGATAGACACCTTAGCTCATAGTATTTCTGTTAAAATATCAGTTGATCTCAGATTTATCATTATAGTTAATACTTACCTAAAACTAAATGTCCTCCTAGCTTAACTTATTTTATGACAAAGCCTAGGAGTTACTATACCTTTTCATAAAAAGTAACTTAAAATTATGCTATAAATTAATTGCATGCAAATTCTTTGAGAATCGTACAGTTTCAGCTATCACGTTTTGAAACACTAACACAACTAACTGGTTTATACTCTTATTACAACGATAGACTATTATCCGGTAGCAACTGCACCACCAGGTCGTACACATCCGGACGTCTACGCTGGAGCTTATAGAAATGCATTTGAAATGCACAAAGTCTGACAGGAAGGTGGGGCGAGGGAGCCACGCGTCTCCCCGCCACCCGAATATCCCGGCGCACCGATGGGCAACATTCAATTCGAAGGCCCGCCATATGTGGCGCTAAATGCGAACGGCGTGCCGGGCTGTTCGAACAACCTGTCTTAATGCTGACGGCCAACAACAGTGCTCTGTGATTGCTACACGAAATTTAAAAAAAATGACTACATAATTACTGAGGACGTGTGGTGCGAACCTAATTGGTTAAAATTTGAACGGGTGCATTTTGATTATAGTCACCTTTTAGTTGTTAGGTATCTACTTTTTTATGTATAGGAGTGACTAGGAACATTTCAGATACTTTTTATTGATGGTGAAGTTTGTTAGCTTCCTTTTTTATAGAAAACAAATAACAAGGCTGATTTATTGTTCGCTATATATTTGTTAGGTTTACTATATATAATATTATATATTTTAAATGAAATCAATTCAATTTAGTGCGTGCGGTTCTCACCATAAGTTTTTAATTTATATTTTTATTTAATAATTTCACTGGAGGATATTTTGTTTGAATTTCACATAAGTCGATACAACATCTAAAATAATCTGGTATTTAGCAAATTGTAATATTAAAATTTTTGCAAATTCAAATTTCGTTACAAATCACCATTATAGTTACCAATCTGAAACGTAGCTTTGAATTATTTTTAATGTACCAGATTTAATTAATTATCGGAAAATTAGAATATCGACTAATGTATCAATAGCACCATAGTTATTTATTTTTTTAGCGAACAGGGTTCTGCACTGAAGCCATAAGTTTATTATTATTATTATTTTTATTATAATATTAATCTGTTCTTTTTAGTTTCGATTTTCTCGAAAGTAACTGTAAATAAATATGCCAAATATATTTATAAGTTTAATACTTTTCCTTTGCTCTAGCAATATTAATATTCACAAAATATTCAGGAAACAATTTCAAATCTAATTGTGTTCAAAAACTGTCAAATCAAAATATTTAATGCAATATTTGAATATTAATATTGTTTACATTATTATTATTAGCGGTGAGAACCTTTTTTTAATTAGATGGGCATTTGAAATGTTATTAGCGTTGTCACCCATTTTCAATCGATGGCTTTCGACAATCATTTTAAGTTTTTAAAATTATTTTTTTCAGTTTTAGCTCACGCGTTTTTATTTTGCTCATATAATGTGGAAATGTTCATGAGGTTTCGAAAGCCCATACTATTACCATATAGCATTTTTAGTGTAATAAAATTTTGTTCAAAGCTATCAGTGAGTTGGATTAAGTTTTTTTTTTCGGATTGTCTTAAATGTGCTCCACAGTTCATACTAGTCATAAAGAATAGAAATATTTTTACTTATTATTAGTTAGAATTATCATATCAAACTATTCTCAATATTTGGACAACAAAAATCGAAATTTTATATGATTTTTCACAAAGTTACATATTTTGTCAAATAATAATATGCATCTTTTTATTTAATTTTTGGCACAAAATATAAATATATTGATATACGCATAAAATTGCAATTGATGCATAGCTCAATCATTTAAGAAATTAAGAAAAAATCCACCGGAGCTAAAAACGTTTTTACTCTTTGCTTCTACATCTATGTTTATTTTAGTTTATTTTCTATATTAAAAAAAATCAAATATTTCTCAAAATTAAATTATTTCGACCAGATAATTAAAAACAAAAATTTTATCTTGTCGATCCGTTTTAGTAGTAGTTTATTATAAATATCTGTAACTATATTTTACTATTTTTGAAGTTTTAAAACAATTATAAACAAATGTTCAAAATTGTTATGCAATTTTTTTAGGTAAAAATAGCTTTTTTTGTATGTTGAAAATGCGCATTTAACTTTGTGAGTCAAAAAAATGATGATATTTAAAAATATCTTTGCTTAATTTTGAAAATACTTAAAAATAATGAGAATGAAATAACTTACAATACATTTGCGAATAAGTTTTGTTATAAATATGTTTCCAAAATTATTTTAACGAAATTTATTCAAAATTTCCTTTAAAATAGCAAATAAATGTTGTTATAATTGTTTTTCCAACTTTTTAAAAATAGCATACCTTAAATAAGGTATTTGTAATTTAAGGTTTTTCTGTTTAATTTTAAAAAGATGTAAAGAAAAATTGACAAAATGGAAAAGACAAAATAAGTTTTTGCAAAACATTTTTTATTCTGCTTTTTGAATCATGATATGATGTTTTGGATGTTTTTCTTAAAAAATCCAAATAGAAAAAGCATTTATATCGAAAACAAAAAATCTGTAAACATGAAGAAAAAACACATTATCGTAACTAAAGTAGCAATTTTATATTTATATTAATATTGAAAATCAAATTTTAAAAACAAAAATATTTTTTACAGAAACAACAAAAATTGTAAAAAAATTTAAACTACGTATTTTTTGAATATTAAAAAGTGTTAAACTGAATTTTTATAATTTTGAAATATTAACCACTGAATCGAAGTGGAATGCGCTGCTCTCCCTACTTAAACGGTTTGTCGTTATTATATTAGAAAAAATGCGCTGCAGACCCTGTAGTCCTGTCTGGGTCTTACTGATTAAATCAAATGTACCGCAGCATTATTATTTTATGTTTTTTAATTTAAAAAAAAATTTGTTGCCGCTTAACACACTGCGTCAGAGCGAGAGATGCATTTTACCACAGGCATCCCCTTATAACATTGAAGTTAATTAGATTCATTGTAACTAGATCATCAATTTTGTTATTTATATTTTTTAAGTTTCTTTTTATTCTTCAAGAAAATATTTTTAACAATTGTTAAAAAATATTTGTTAAAAATTCATAATGTTGTAAATTGTATTTATGAACTTTGATCATTCTGCTTTTTTAAAAAATGTTCAATAACTATCTTATTATCAGGTAAATAATAAAAAGTTGTTTTCCTATTAATCACGATCCTAGTTGCATATAAAAAGTAATATTTTCGCTTTCTCCAAAAGCCTAAAAAATCAATTAAATTAAAAACGTTCTTTTTCATCTATAAATGTTCTTGAGCAAAGAAGAAAAAAAAACAATGGAAAATTTAAGTACATTTGTTTTGCCTTGTCCTAGAATTGTGTTTTTAGTGAAATATGCCTTGAAAAATGCAAAAAAGTAAAGTCATTTAAAACAATAAAGCATTTTTTAATTTTTTTCTATTTATTTGTTGCGTCCAAAAGGTAATTTTAATTCCAAAAATCAAATTGAATGGTGGTAGCCTTTACTATGTGATATTTTATTTTAATAAATAAAACAACCTTTTATATATCTTATCACGAAATATATTCATTAAATCGAACTAGTTTTGACTATATTTGTTTCTATCACCATATGACATACGATGATGACCATGGAATTGGTCGAAACTAGTCCGGCTTAATAAATATTTTTTGTGATAAGATATATAAAAAGTGGTTTTATTTATTGTTCCTCTTATTTAACCTTTCCCATTTAGGGCATGAAACAAGTTTTTTTTTAAATTTAAGGAATTACTATAAAAAATAAAATACAATTAAAATTTTCATATTTATCAAACATGTTTATATTCAAGGGATGTTTTTATTAATAGGGTGGCTAAAATTGTTTAATATTGTCAGTTATTGAAAAATCAATTCCAAGTTTGCTGCAAACTCAATCTACTTCAATTAGGGGATGAAACATATTTTTTTCAATTTAAGGTATAACATAAAATATAAAACTATAAAATTTTCATATTTTACAAATTAAGCGATGCTTTTATTGTATTGGTGGTTGCAGTTTTTTTTCATATGAAAATGGTTATTTATAAAACAATTGTTAGAATAGTATCTTAGCTGGAAACTTCATTTAGGGGATGAAACATGTTATTTTCAATTTGAAGGAATTATCATATAGAAATAAAAACCAATCAAAAAAACTATTTTAAGATAATGTTTTTATTTAAGGGATGTTTTTATTTAAGGGGTGTAATGTAGATAAAACCACCTTACAAAAAATAGGGGTTATCAGCACTGTAGAGCTAAAATTTTCGCATATTGCAACTAACCACTAGTTTTACAATATGCAAAAATTTTAATGGGGAGGTTAAAAAATCGCCTTATAAGCTGATGATTGCATCAAAATGCAGCCAGCACGCGCCATGGGCTTACCATGGGCAATAATGTAAAATATTAATAAATATATATTAAAATTTTAATTAATCGAAATATTAATATTTTAAGGGTTGATAATGATTATGGTTATATTTTACTTTTTATTTGCGAGCTAAAAAATATTTGAATGCCATCATAAGCAGCCAATAATGTAAAATAAACACAAATTAATTTTAAACATTTTAGGGGCTGATGATAATTTTGGTCATATTTTACCCAAATCAAATCGATATTTGCGATAGAAAAATGATCTGAATCATAACAATTTTAATATAAATAATTCATTATTTATTTGGGAGCTTGAGGGTAGTTTAAAAATCATTCGAAAATAGGGTTGTTACAGAATACTCATTAAATTATATTATATAAGTTAAATATTTAAAGAAATTTTTAAAAAAATCATTTTATTAGTTATGAAAATTTAAGGGATGAAAAAAAATTGGCGCAATTTAAGGGAAGCTATTTAAAGCAATTTTATATTTTTTAAATGTAAAATAATATTTTAAGGGATGTTTATG
>JARJEC010149966.1:0-13458 GCA_030264575.1 Tachinus sp. AB-2021 | reverse complement strand
TTTTGTCGGAAACCGTAGCTATTATTTGGTAGTAGTTGATCTTTTTCAATTATATAGTTTAATCGGTTTTTAATAATTGTGTTTAGTATTTTTATAATACGTGGTAAATGGGCAATTGGTCTGTAAGATGTGTGTTTATCATCAGGCTTATTCTTCTTTTTAATTAGGATTATATTACATGTTTGCATTTGATCTATTAGGGTTCCGGTTTTCCAAGAAATTATTATATATGTCTAATAACATTGTTTTCGCGTTTTTGGCAAGTTATTTAATCATTTGATAATTTATTTCGTCAATACAGGGTGACCATGCCATTTTCTAGTTCTCTCATGTCAATAGATTCTTTTGGTGGGTATTGTGGTCTTAGTGAGGTATTGGTGGTTATTTTGTTTTGCGATGTGTAAAAAGGTGTTATTTGTTTGAGGAAAGTTTGTGCTAGCGAAATATCGTTATTGATCTTGTCTAGTGTTTTTGTTATTCCGTTAGATGCTTTTATTACTCTCCATGTTTTTTAACGTCGTGTTTTGGGTTTGTTGTTCCCAGAAATTGTGCCAACTATCATGTTTGCTTTGTATATTTTGAAATTATCAGCAGTATACAATGATTTGAGATTATTTAAAGCTAAACTATAGCAATAGCTATGTTACATTCTGTTGTCCGCCATTGTTAGTGTTGTAGTTCAGCCAATTTTTTGTAGACTGGGCGTTCCATTGTAGAATGTTTATATGAATATTAGCCATTTTTCTGGTATGTTCTTAGTGCTGCTGGAAGATGGTTTAACTGTGTTACAATATTATTTATTATGTTGATTAGTTGTAAAAATATTATTTTAATTTCGGGTTGGGATTCAATGTTAAGAATTTCACAGCTGTTATGATTTTATTTGTTGCGTTAGTTGTTTTGAATAGCATTAGTTGTTTTACGGGTATTTTTTGGTTTAATATTTATTATTTGATGTTTTGTAGTTGTTTCCTCGGCATATATTTGATTATAAGTCTTTTTTGATACCACTGGTATAGGGTTCTGTGTTCTATGTTTATGTATAAGTTGTTTTTGTTGCATGTATATTGGGCATATTCTATCTTTTGTGCTGTGGTTCCCTTTACAGTTGTTGCCGTGATAAGTAGTTGAGAGGTATTCAGATATCATATGGTCCCCGCGGCATTTGTTGCATTTTATTGTGGGTATATGGCATTGTTTTTTAATGTGTCCAAATTTGTGACAAGGTGTGTGCTTTATATTGGATTTTATTTATGTAGAAATGTGTAGGCGTAGTGTCTGATTCAATAGTAATTTGTCCGGTATTCAATTGAATTATTTCAGACTGTCCCTGAATATTTGTTATTTTTTTTACTAAAGCGGCGTGGCGTGCTTGTGTAAATGTTTCGTTATTATTTCCTCGCCCTATTTTTATTATCCTTTCTATTTCTGATTCATTGTCAATGTGCAGTATTAATGTTTGTTGGTTTTTTTGTACGTGTATAAAAGCGCGATATTTTTATTTATTTATTTCGGTATTTTTTGTTAAGTAATTCGCGTTGTTGCTGTGTTGTAGTATATATGCGCGTATTCTGCTCGGTATGGGAATTTCCAGTTCTATTATTCCGCGGCATTTCTCAAATAATATTTTTGCGATTTTCGAGCGATGTTTTCAGCCGTTTTCAGTTTAAAAATGGTTTAGGGTGATTTTGTGTGTATGTTCTTTCGTATTGTTGTGGTGTTTGTGAGATTTCTATTGTTATTGTATTTACGGAGGAGCTGGTAGATACAGAGGAGCTGGTGAACGCCGTGAAATTGTGCCAGAGGTCGGACGAGTGATATATTGTATGTGGTGTGCTACTTGTGTGTTCCGTGTGTTGTGTTGGTTGGCTATTCTCGCTTTCACTGTGAGTAACTGGTCGTCCAAGTGGTTTTCTTTGTTTTTGGTATGTGATTTTGTTTTTGTCGTTTGGCTTGTTGGCCCAGTAAGAGGCGACGATGTATGTCGAGCACGTCGTTGCTGTTCAGCTGTCTATGCTGCACTGAAATATTTGGATTATTTTCAAAAATTTAACATGTTTTGTAACCAAAAATAAAAATCTTGTCTAAGCAAGTGGTTTTACGCTCGTTCTTGCAAGAAGAATGTTAAGCCAGAATTCATAAGAGATCAGCACCTTAGTGATTTCCGCATCGCATTGAAACAAAATGAACTGGCTAATTAATTAACGTGTAATGCCACTCCAAATAATAAACTAATCAAAGTGAGTGGTTATACGCTCTTTCTCGCAAGAAGAATATTAAACTAGAAATCCATCTCGAAAACTCAATATCCCATGCAGGTAAAAATAAAAAGAAACAAACAAAAGCAAAAGAAATATTGGAAATATATAATAATAATCCACTTTTTGTTTTGATTACTAAGAATACTTGTATAAAAATGTTTTTATGTTAACCGAAAATTGTAAAAGATATTTTTAAAGTAAAACTTATATGGGAGAATTTTTTTTCAATGACAAATATAGCGTCTCGCAAATCTATCTCAATTCCACTCATTTTTTTTTATATCTTTTTTAACGTACGAGCAAGTGTCTTAATTGCAAGGAGTGCAAAAAACATTTCATCTACAGAAAAATATTAATGTTTTCTTTCAACATTAACATTATTTATTATTATATTTATTAACTATAGAATTGCCCGATAAAATATTTTTGTACAAAATCTTATACAAACATTATCAAAATTCAAATAATTCTGGCATCCTCGGCTACCAGCAAAATCGTTTCATAATGAACATTACATTTGATTTACGTTTGTCATTATTAAACACTGATATTTTTAAGTATTATTTGATGCACAATAATTTTATCTTTCTAATGATACTATTATTTAATCTACGTTATATGGGCAAACACGAATATGCAAAAACGTGAAGCGACAAGTAAATCGGTAAGACCATGTTTGGACTAGCGCTAGTAGTTTAATAGTATGTAGTTTAGTGACTGAACAAATGAAAACAGACAAATTTAGTCAAGTGGATATTAAAATCTACTATAAATCGTGTATTGGTAAAGTTACTCGTTACTCGCTACTCGCTACTCGCTACTGTACTGACGTAATTTAAAACGGACAGCTCGACCTTGAAACTTCACTCACGGTATATACCAAGCCATGCAGTGTTACTCATACTATAATTATTCTACCTGTACATACATACTATAATTATGCGATAAAAATTACCAATAGTTTATACATCTTTATCGTTTACATAGTATATAAAAAGTATATAAAATACCTTATAATTAGATTTTTATCCACACTTTGGAAGCGTATAAATTATTGACTAGTGGAATAAAGTAATTTTATCCCATTGTTATCATACAAAACACATAGCAACCAGTAACTATGATAAGGCCCACAACGTTTTATTTTACGAATACAAATATTTTTTAATTTTTGCTCATTTTGATTCCGCAAATGTAGTGATAGTGGATAAAACGTTGTATTCCAAGCGTGTTTGTGTAAATGCATTTTATCCACTTAAGAAAATTAAACGCTCAAACTTTGCTCTCGCGTTTAAATATTCTGGCGTGGATAAAATTATATCTAAAACACTTATACAATAAATAACTATTAACTTATAATGTGAGTAAAAATGGCTGTTGTATAAAGAATATTATCAATAATTGCTGTTAATTTTGTGAAAAAAACTTCACCACAAATTCACATATATTATAAACAATATTTTAGGTTTAATATAAAATCAATAGGTAGACAAATAAATTCATAATCAATATTAACCATGAATGTTTAGTCTAGACTCTGGAGTGCTGCAATTATTTCTTGCGACATCAGACAGAGAACTAAAGAAACGTTACTTTTATTAATTTTATTGTAATAATTAATAATACAATATTAATTTAATTATGTATTAGTGATATTGTTTACATAAAACAAGGCGATATGCCTGGTGGTCCACCACAAAACAATTGGGCGATTTTTGTGTTATTGTTATTATATACTACATATTTGAGTTTTTAGTTATGTAGACAATCAAAATTTCAATATTGTAGTGTTGGTCAATTTTCCTTATAAGTTGCTACTTTTAGTGAGTATTTTGTCATTATTTAATAATATGTTTGGTAATAAATTGGAATTTTACTAAACTTTGTCTCACATAACCCAAGATTAGTGACTTTTTTGATTATTCAACATTGTTGTGAAGTAAAAAAAGTATTAAACTTTCTGTGATAAATTTCAATTTTAGCCAGTTCTTGCTTATAAAGTATAGCTTTTAGTGAGCTTTCTGACATGAATTTTTAGAAAACTAGCTGTTTTTTTTTAGTTTCAATAGAAATTGTCAATTTTATTGATTTTTATTATTCATGAAACTAAATTAAAATAAAATGTCATAAGTTATACTTTTAAGGAGTTTCTAGTTATTTTGAAATTTTTTTAAACATTTTTATTGTTAACGAAATTTTAAATCAATTATTTTTTGTGGGCCACAGGTTTTGATACATTTTTAGCCATAAACCAATGGTTTTGTTACAAGTTTGGTAATTTTGTGTAATTTAAAATTTTATATAAAAAATCATGTTTATATTAACTTGGTTTGCAATGAATTGCAATTAATAAGATTTTTTGCATAACTTACGTTTCTGGTAAATTTTGCGATGCAAACTCTTGAGTAATAAAAAATAAATATTTAGGTTTTATTGTAAATGATTTATTTATATAGACAGGTGTATTATTTATGATGTTATGGTTAATGCATCATAAATGCCTTACTTTAAATTTTATTTATTTACCGTTATTTTTTAACTATTGTTTTGTAATAGTTATTTTTAGATTTTGCAATTATCATTATGTTCGGTTTTCTCAAGAGCAGGTAACTTGCAATAGAACTTCTGAAAGAACTTGAAAGAGATTTTACATATAAGCAAGTTATTTAAACAATTACTTGTTGCAATAACTTAAAGTAATTGCGTGATAGTTTACAGTGTAAAATGTATTATAAAAAACAATTTTTGCTTTTATGTGACTTTTATTACTTGCCTCATAGTACTCTCAAAAAGTGATTACACTATGCAAATAAATAATAAATTGGCAAATACTCTCAGATAACGACAAGAATCAATTTTGAAAATACAGATAATTAGTATTATTTGCGCTGCAGCCAAACTTAAAACACTAAACTTATTCATCGATGGGTTTTACTGGTATACTTCTTTCATTCAAAACTTACAAGATATAAAAAAATACAAATTTATTACTTTTCTAACTTAAGGAGAAATTAAAATAGCTATAGATGGTGCTTTTGAGATGGTTAAAAGTTGAAATCAAAACCTATGGATATGTGTCAAGTCAGTGTCAAAACCCGCAAAATACGAAAGGATAAATTAAAATTATATAAAATCGGGTCAAGCAAAGTGTGTCGAACAGACCAACCATTATTACTGAGGGAAAAGTTTTAGTGAGCATTGCGACCTATAGTTTTACGTGGCACTAATATCATTTACTCATTTTCTCCATTTTTATTGATTTTTATAATTTCTCATTGATTTTTAAATGTTTTTCAGCTTCTATATTCGTAACACTACAAACTGACATATGATAGCTCCGCCACTGTGTTAAGAGTATAAACACACTGAAATTGCATTTTTAATCTTAACTGTAAATTAAAATTAATATCACAATCTACGTGCTGATCAAGGAATTTGCTTTTATTAAGTAAAAAATTCAAATTTTTGTCGGTGATTTTTAAATATTTAATAATTAGAATTCAACAAATATCGATATTATTTATACACATCTGTGTCGCCGTTGAAACATCAAACAAAATACAACAATAATGGAAAATCATTCAATAGTGGATTATTTAACTGGAATATTTTTGCATTGTAATGACAATTTCGACGCTTCAAAATTTGTATGTATTATATGTATTATTGTATTTAGTGAGAGTAATACCTCGCATTTCAGGAATGCAAAAAAAATTTAGATGAAATTATGAATATAATTAATCGTAATAATATATCGCGTCACCAATTAACTGCAGACTAATGATAACGGATTGAATATTCCAGCACTATCCAATCGAATAAAATGTGTCTCCGTTTAAACGATCTGTTAGCCGGTCGCCGTCTGTGACGCCGTTCTAAAAATGCTGCACCGCTGCACGTTTTCCCATTTCATTTTAGCATCGTATCCGTGAGTCGACCGTAGCTGACCGCGGCAATCGTCGCCCTCGCGCGCCGTTAACGAGCATCGAGGATTAGGAAGCGAAGTAGCTCGGCTGCCTGACGGACGGGCGGCATAGTCCCTCATCTATCGGCCCCCGTAGCACCCACACCGTTTCGTCTCCCACGGCTCGTCAACTTTATGGATGGATGACGAGTTCGCACTTGCCGCGCTCCGATATGTTCGCCGCCGTCACGGATATTTCCTGTCGACCTCACCCGCCCACCTCATCGCATTCTTCCAACCCGTCGCTCCGACAAAAAAATCCTCATCCGTCACAAACCGAAATCATAACAAACCCTTCGTATACACACACAGAGAAAAAAATAAGAAAAATAACAAGGAAAGAGATTTATTTGAAAATAACAAAATTCAATTAGACCTTTCTTATTAAAATAATTATATTTTATTATATTTGTGTGCCTTTATTTTAGTAGTAACTTGAAATAATAATTTAGTTTTAATTTAATATATTTGAAGCTTTTTTGTTTTGTTGTTCTTCTAAATTCCTCGTATTTTAATATTGAACCTGTTTGAATTTTTATGTCCAACAAATAATTTTAAAATACAAAGTAGAAATATATGAGATTGTTGTCGTTATATTACACTCTAAACTAAACACAATTGATTATTATTTATTATTAAACAATTTTATATAAATAATGTTTTTCTAATGCAGCAAACAAAAGAGCAATAAACACAACGTTAATGACAATGAAATCAGACTAATGTAGTATGTAAATATTTATCTAAAACTGATCAAAATGTTTTAATATTTGCAAAATTTGTTGATTTTCTGTTATGCTAAAAATATGTTGAAATATTTTTTTGTTAATTTATTTTAGTTTTTGTATTATTATTATTTTGATCAAAGAATAGATTTTAAAAAAGAAGTGTCATTGATCGTAACAGTGGAATTATGCTTGTTTCTTGTATAAAATCTTAAATAGTTTTTGGAATACGGCAGAATTCATAATAGCAACGAATAAGATCTGGTGTTAGTAAACATGTATAGTCGTTAATATAAAAATCCGGGCATCTATAATTGTTCAGTGTATTATGCATAACCTTTTTATCAATTTTAACTACCTTCAGTCGCTAAAGTAAAAATTACATGTATAGTTCCAGCATATAAGAATACACAAATATTCAAAAATTTACATTAGAATACTATTGAATATACTTACTTATTCAATAATTAACACCATAATTCCTTGAAAATGGCCCTAAGCCAAATGTAGATGTGAAAAATAAACAATAAATAACATAAAAGTAACGTTATTTTGTAACCTAACCCAAAATACTCTTTTATTTTTTATTTATTGGGATACATATGGAAATTTTATACTCAGTATCCATCGAAACTTTACTCATTTTACTCAAAATTTCTTTTTTGTTGATCATGTGTTAAGCAACATTTCAAATAGTAGTAAAGTTTGCATGACTAGTAATATTAATTAACTCATGCTTTCGAACTTTGTTATGTGCTTTATTTCATTAACGAATATTTAGATTTAAAATTTTAATTTTGTAAAGTTTTAACATGTAATAGTATTTTACATCTCTTCTACTTAGTTGAGTTTCTTTTCTCCACTTCAACGAACATATTGTTGAAGCACGAAACAATTAGACATTACCATGATAAAATCCAAATGACTAAAATGGTTCATTTTCAGTATACAGCTGATAAATTTTAATTCCTATTTTATGATTTAATCGTATTTTGCCATCGCTGAATAACTTCCAATATAAACAAAATACTAAATCTTTATAAAGTTCGTGCTTAGAAAATTTCTAATTTTTATTTAAGCAGTTAGGTAGTCCTATTGTTTGACGCCTGATTTCTGTTTTTTTGTTTCTACTTCCATTTTCTTTCTCTTCTTTCTATTCTGTTTTTCTTCCTTTATCTTTTACATTTTCAGATACTTTAATTTGTTTGAAGACTTGTAATATTTTACTTTTTGAGATTTGTTTTTGTTTTCTAGTTCTAACAATAGTTTTTACTGTAGTGACCAACCCATTCAGCTACTGTGTCCAATTATTGATAATGTCCCAATCTGCACTGTTTCTGCATAAAGGCGATGAATATCAATTGTCTTTTAAATAAATTCCAACCAAACCTAATTAAATAAAAATTGGCATTCATTGCCTGTAAAATATATTAGCAAGAACAGCACAGGTGGAGATATTATCTATTAATTGAATTGCGCAATAATTGGGCGGGTGGGTAGGTATATTGATAAATACTGGACTAATAGTTTTAATTATAGTGATCTTCCTGCACCATTCATTTGTTGATATTCATTGCACCAGGCAATGAATATCAACTGCCCTTTAAATAAATCCCAACCTAACTTGATTAAATAAAAATTGACATTTGTCAAAATATTTGTAGGAACTGCGCTGCTGCATGTAGCGCTGGTACAGACATTATCCAAGAAATAGACCGCGCAATATTTACACCACCGGGTATGTTAATATAGTAAAGAATACTGGAAAAGAATTTTAACTATAGTGACCATCCAATTAATAGTGCAATATATTTTTGCAAAAACAACGCAGGTGGAAATATTATTCAATAATTGAAATGCGTAATAATTGAACTGGAGGGCGAATCACTACAGTAAAAAATACATTACCAATAATTTTGACTATAGGATCCGCGGAGTTATTGCGCCATTAAATTATCCGATATTAAATTCCCTGATGAAAATATTTTCAAACATAAAGCCGCTATAGCAAAATAAATGCAAGTGATTTTGATAATTCATCTTTTACTTTCTTTTCAAAGTCCGTTCTTTTTCTATTATGTGCATCAGATTTTGTTTCTTTACTCTTATATCGTTATAGACGGAAATTCTATAAAGATGAAATATTTAAATAAATAAAAAAGAATCCAAAACAATCAAAAACTAAAAAATAGAGACTAATTAATTAATTAAAAAGAATAAATAAAGAATTAACAAAAAATAAATGGCAATAATAATAAAAGAATAATAAACAAGAAACCAAAGATAAAAAAACAAAAAATAGACTTAGCCTCTTAATTTTACAGTCTAGTTTTAATTTGTAATTTAAAATGGTTTATTTGTTTTCTTTAAAAATAAAAAATATTAATAAATATTATGTTAATAAATTGTCAAAAACAACAACAATTGGAGACCTAGCGGAAAGAGGTTATTAGCCACACTCGGAATTTAAGAAGTAATATACTCAAAACAAATGAATTTTAAGATTATAATATGTAATTAATATATTTTACAACTTAATTCAATTTAAAAATTATAACTTTAAAATTTGAGATATAGGCTAATAGCCTTCTTGTACCGTGGTCTTCTTATCATAACAATCACATTTAAGAATTAAAAAAGTCAATTGATCAAATACTAAAAATATCATTTTTAAGTAGAAAGCATTAATTACTTACAATAATTTACATTGTATTAACAGTACAACAATAATATAACTCGTAGAAAAGCAATATTTACAAATGCTCATCAAGAAAGTATTTAAATATATGCATGCATTCTGGAAATAACTCTTTTGAAAGGAATGGTGAAAGAAAAATCGTAATTCAGACTTTTCGCACTATTTTCCATGCCAGATCTCCTTGTTCTCTTTTTTGTTCTTTCTAGTCCCCGACGTTCGCCTCTAAACGCGACGTTTAAGTGTGACCGAGCGAGACCTGCAGAGCATTGTGGAGTGTGTAATGTGTGGTGCCGCGCCGCATCGAATCGGAGCTAATTCAGCCCCAAGAACGCGCAACGGCATCAATCTGCCTCTCACTCACACCACTATCAACCTAACATATTCACATCTCTCTTGCCCGATTTATAATATACGACGCGGTATAAAATACGAGACAAAAAACAAAACCAGAGATATGAGAGATTAAATATTCCGCATGCATGGTACAAAAAATACGCAAATCTAAAATCAAAATTTAACAACTCTTGTAAACGCGGTGCATTTTTAATTAATTGATTCATAACGTTTAACTATTTAAGGCTAATTGAATATAAGTTGGTAACATGTTGACGCGTTAGTTATAAACATGTATAATATATTTAAATTATTTAAAAATTGCAATTAAATTAATTTTGTAAGCAAAACAAAACAAATTTAAATCATCAAGTTTAAGGAATTTGATTAAAATAATAAACATTTTATATTGTTAAAATTATTTACTTTAGAGACATTTTTAGTTACAGGAAGAAATATTTCTTCATATCAAATCAAAGTCAACTAAGTAAGAAAAGACATTTTTAGTAGTAGTAGTATTAGTAATAGTAATAGTAGTACTGTTTATGTTTTTCATCATTGCCCCTAATTAAGCCGATGGCTTGTCATAGCGGGGTTTTGATGGGACCAACAGCTTATAAGGTGACTTCCGAACCACCAAAGTATTAGTAGTAATAGTAGTAATAGTAGTAGTAGTAGTAGTAGTAGTTATGTTTATTCATAATTATCAAATTACACAATATTTACAAAATACGGAATACAGATAAATAGATGACAATCAGATGATTTTATTATTATGAGAATAAATCGCCTGTAGTATTTCTGCCCATGAGAATGACATATTGTTGTGAGAGTGAAAGTGAGTAGTATGAGTAGTGCAGTGTATATTATGTTAAAAAATGTGCGTTGCTTGTGGTATTGGAGAATATTAGTCGGTAGGTCGATATTTTTATTTAATGTAAACTTTCTAATTTGTTAAATGATTTACTCTTTTTGAATTGGGTAAAAATAGTATTTTATGAAAAATAAGTTTTGTACATTGGGAAATGTATTTTTTTCTTTTTCTTGTAAATAATGAAGCAAGCTAAACTAACTGTCTAGAATACAATAACCAATATAATGTACAGGCTACAAATATCACAACGCCTATCCTGATAGATTCTATGGCCTGCCATAGAATCAAAATGATTAATTAAAAACTTTAAAATCAATGATTCTATTCCAAGTTGAGTTGCTACAAGCGGGAGCAATCAAATGCATACAAAAATAAAATAATTATATTTTGCATTTTTGATGTTGAAGAAAAAATTAATTTTTTAGAAAAATATTTCGGAAAAAAGTAAATATAAACTTTTAGTGTAACAGA
This sequence comes from Tachinus sp. AB-2021, assembly GCA_030264575.1. Lineage (NCBI taxonomy): Eukaryota > Metazoa > Arthropoda > Insecta > Coleoptera > Staphylinidae > Tachinus > Tachinus sp. AB-2021. The sequence goes on along the minus strand of JARJEC010149966.1, from coordinate 2,132 downwards.
AACATTTTAGAAACACATTTTTGAGTACATACTTTCAGAAATATGGTTTTGTTCAAACGCGGTGACATCTCTCATAAGCCAGTAACTGATTTTGTATGCTTATTGGAGGTTTCTTTTTAAAAGAATGTTTATCAAATAAATAATATGTTGCCGAAAGTTTTTTGTCTTTCTGATTTTTTTAAATAATTTCTTTTTCCTGAAAATTAAATTTATTGTTTCTTAAATGCAAATATGTTGCAATTTGTTATAAATGTTTAAAAAAAACTGGTTTAGGCGTGCATCAATACAATACAAGTCGCTTCATTACAACAAATTATTTTTAAAAAATTAAGGGTGTTTTGTTGTAAATACTGAATTTGAATGGAACGTAGAAAAGAATTTGACTGATTGGTATTTTCCAGTGCGCAGGCAAATGCTCCGCACGATGTAAAATATAAATTTAAAATTAATTTATTAAAAAGATTTTTTAAATGCACATTAAAGGTACTTTTTCTTTATTTTAGCTAAACATGCATATACAACGCCCTTAATATTATATACATTAAAAAATATTAAAAAAATTATTAGGAAAATAAAATATTTTAACAAAATTCTTTGAAAAAAAAACATTTTATGAATTTAAAGGGTCCGTCAAGTTATCGAGCAAAAATTTCAAATATGCGCATGTAATGTAAACGATCATGCAGCTGCGATTTTCGTTTTAGTTTTAGGTTATGGCCTTGAGAGTTCGTAACTTACAACTTACTCCACCAAAACCGAAGCTATATGAGCGGTTACATAGCACACGCGTAATTGAATTTGTCAGTGCTTTTTTTATTTCCCATAAATGCATATTACAATATGTAACATTTCATATATATTATTTGTAATATTCGTAAAATTATTATGTATATAACATTTTTTAAGAAAAAAAATATACAAGTTAAAAGTGAACCATTTTAGAGATAATAAACCATCAAACCTTGGACCAACTATTAGCTATTAATCTGCTATATTAGCATCTCTTTTTTCTTTTTGTCCTTTGCTATTTACTGCTATATAAGAATGTTTTTCACTTCTCTATGCTTTGATTTTCTGTTCTGTGTTAAATAGAAATAGATCTATCTTTTTGCTTTTCTTCTTTGATTATTTTTATTTTAAATCTTTGCACTGCCTTATGTGAATTTTATTCTCATTTTTGTTTGTTTATAATCTTCCAGCGAATTAACGTGGGTGGTTTTTAAGGGAAATAAATTTACCGAAAGGTGAAACAGAACTGCCTATTTATTTCATTACAGTCGTATTTATATAAATAATATGATAGTTGTGCAAAAAAAAGTTATTGTTAAGCAAAAACATAATTATTATGAAAAATGGTGTGATCTGAATTCTTAGAAACTAATTTTATCAGCTCTAATTTCTGCGGAGTTGGATGCAGCTGCACACCTTAGAACTTAGAGATAACACGATGGAATGTGATCATAACTCCTCCCTTGGAAGCTAAGAACATATCCGATGGTTAAGTATCTTAAATGTTGATTGTATAATTATTGTCCTTCTTTGGAAATAGTTTTATTTTGATGTATATAACTATGTGGTACATCAAGGTTAAAATGATTGTTATGTAGAGAATAACCATATAAAAGCTCGTCCTTTGAAGGATGGGTTCATTTTTCGTCTCCTTAATTAGCTCCTTTTTGGTATGTTATCATAACTAGCGTCAAAGTTCTCAACATTTCTTTAATTTTTAACAATTATTTTATTTCTAACTCAATTAGAAACATATGTTGCGTTTTTAATTATTTAACATGATGTAGTAATTTATTTGGACCAACACATACAAAATAGTCTAAAAATGCATGACCCGGCACACCCACCCAAATCATAGCTTTTCTAAATCAATTTTATCACTTGAAATAACTTGGCTGTTATTAAAATATTGCAACATTTTAATATTAGTTTTAATTATTCTAATTTCTAGTGTTAGTGATTCGTGATACAATTAACAAATATATAGATTAGCGTTATTATTTTACATCTTCTTCTTATTGTGCCGTCTCCTATCGGAGGTTGGCAATCATCATTGCAATTCGGATATTCGACGCTGCAGCTCTAAATAGTTGGACCGATGTTTGTCCATACCACTCACGTAA
>JARJEC010149917.1:0-42414 GCA_030264575.1 Tachinus sp. AB-2021 | reverse complement strand
TCCTGGACAGAACGAATTACCAACGAAGAAGTTCTGCGAAGAGTAGGTAAAGAGCGCGAACTTTTGACAACCATCAAAAGAAGGACAGTTGCATATCTGGGGCATATCATGCGTAATCAGAAGTATGATATCCTTCAACTGATCATAGAAGGCAAGATCGAAGAAAAACGAGGAGTTGGAAGAAAAAAGATGTCGTGGCTCAGAAATATAAAACAATGGACTGGACTGTATACTATCGGTCGTTTGGTTCATACATTCAGAAACAAGTGCATCAAAAGAAGAAGAAGTCCCGCAACGGCTCCTACTTTTTTATAAATTACTGTTGTTGAGATTATTTAAAAAAAAAATGTTTAAACGCAATACAACACTGGCTGCATAAATTGTAAATACTAATAAATATCGTTGTTTTGATGAATTATTATGTTATCATTAAAAATAAGGAAGATATAACTTAGCCTGCTTTAAAATACATACATCAAGTTGACAGCTAATATCCCAGTAAGTATTGACCTTAGGCATATAAATCTAATAACCTTTTGAAAGACAATTGAGCAGGGAATTCAAAAATAATTAAATACGCAGTGTGTTTAATTAAAAAAAAGTTTATATTACTTCCGGTAAGACTAGAAGTGGTACTGCAAATTATTTATAGATAAATAACCGATAATGAACCAAGCAACTTTTATACAAATATATTTTGATATTTTTGATAGTTTAGCAGATAATAAAAAACCAACCACCCTGTAAAGTCCACCTCTGTGCATTTGATAAACCTCTTACCGATCGATCCATCCGCGTTCATTTATTTGACAAAAACTCTTTTTTGAACAGACTACATACTACTTCCCAAATCAACAATATTGTGTAAATTCCTTTGTTAAAATTCTTCTCGTGATAACAAGCTCCTAATGTGTACAAGTAACAACAGCTACTATGAACTTTAAATATTTGTAATCAGTTCCTTCTGCCACATAGTTCTCAATAAAATTGAGATTTTATGCATTTGCATATATTATAATATGCATAGAAAAAGATTGTGAAATTACAGGTACGCATTTAAAAGCTTTAAACATAACTGTAATTACAGTATATAAATCCTCTAACAGTAAGTAATTTCTTAATTGCTCCAATCATTTGATTGAACTATTCCTAAATAGTGATATTCTTTCAAAAAAATTGTAATAAGTGATGACTTTAAAGTTAATTGTAATAAGGATGATTACTCTGAAAAAATATTAATAGATTTTATGAATTTTTACAAATTGCTAGTCAAGTAATATCCTTTGCCCTTTGCAACAAATTTGTCATATCATGTTGGTATTGTTTGAATTAAAATCTAATGTGGTCAAAGAAAAGTTGTTTATAAAATCGGTAGTCCAATTAGATTAAAAGGCAAATGTTCGATGTATTACAATTACAATTATAATTTAACACTAAACAGAAATTGAAATTTTATTAAAACTGATCGATATAAATTCAAAATTTAAATCTGTTAGATATTGCAACATAATTTTAATGTTTTTCTTCCAGAATAAAGTTACAAAGCAACAAATCTTGTACAAACAAATGGGAATTAGTTCGCACCCAAAATAAAAAAGCTGAGAGATGAATTTTATTTAGAATATTATACGTTAAATCCAAACTCAGATTTGCGACAATATAAAAATGTACTAAATACTATAAAAAATGCTAAAATCAAAGCAAAACATGATTTTTACCGAAGTTGCACATACAACTAAACAAACAATATTAAACATAAACTTTTACCCTATTTTGGAAATGAGTACTAATGTGTCCGATCATATCCCTGCTTTTAATTTTGAAGAAATCTCTGTTAACATACTCAGAGAAACAATTAATATAATCTTAATAATAGTAAGAATAAAGACATTTATGGATTAAACATCGCAATAATAAAACACATTTCAGAACTATTACTCCTTACTATTCTAATAAACAAAATAATAAAAACAGGCATTTTTCCAAGTATTGAAAGTAGCTACAGTGATACCTGTTTTTTAAGGTGATAAAATAACTTGAACAACTATCGTCCCATATCACTACTTTCAATATTATCAAAAATTGTAGAAAAAGTCCGAATAAAGCACCTAACACTTCATTTTGAAACAAATCTATTATTCTCAAATAATCAATTTGATTTCAGAAATGGCCGATCTACCGCAGATGCTATTCTAAAATTTACAAGTGAGATAATTGATTGCTTCGAAATATTCGTGGCCCACATTTATTGACTTTGCTTTTGACTGTGTCTCACATATTTTGCTCCGCCAATTATGTTATTAAAATTTACATCCATCCAGTACAAGAATTTTATTATCATATCTCTCCAACAGAAAACAATTGGTGAGATATGGTGGCAAAATTTCTGAACCTGTAAAACTTAATCATGGGGTACCCATGGCTCAATATTTTACCCAGACCTTTTCTTAATTTACATCAATGATTTAACAACAATTCTGACTGATGCTGATACTGTGTTTTACGCGAATGACACTACAATCAGAAAAAAAGAAATCAATTTAGACCACCAGAACCAAACAAGATAAAGTTCTACATATTGCTGCAACTTGGTTTGCAAGTAACAAATTGAGTTCAAATGTTACAAAAACATTAAAAGCATGTATCAAAACTGAGCTAGAATTTGTCTCATTCTTAGTTGTGCATATTTACTTTCTATTAACCGTGTATGGTAACTTTCTAGCTTCTAGCATATATGTACTTCATAACCTTGCAAACAGTGTTACACCCGAAACTCTTCAAACAGCATATTTTGCTCTGTGCCAAAGAAACATTCAATACGGTCTAGTTGCTTGGGGACTCAACCATTAGACACCGTGTGTTTTCTCTGCAACGACAAGTCATAGGAATAATAGCTGGTGCCGGACACCAAGACGACTGCAAACTCATTTTTCAGTTTTATAAAATTCTACATTTTGGAATGTCTTTCTTACATAAAAAATAATTTAAGTAAATACATGCAATCAAAGAAACACATGCATCACGAAATATTTTGAAATAAAAGTTTTTAATGTATTGCCTTCTGATTTGAGAAAACTTCAAGCTAAAACTTAAATTAGCCAAAGTCAAGATTTTTCTTCTGAATAAAACATTTTATACTTGGTAAGAATTATTACTATGGCTATATAGCAACTCGATTTTTGCATTTGTACCTGCAGAATATGTCCTGTTTTTATAAAATTTAAGCTAACCTGCGCAAAAATTTGTAATTTTATTGCATACAATAAATTATTATTATTTATTTTATTTTTTTCTTTGCAGCGTTAGACAGCAATGGTCATTAGCTGCTCTTTTATTTTAAATAATAGTAGCCCCAGGTCTAGTCTAGGGCCGGACGACACAATACTTTAAAACATAATAAACAAATATGTAACAATAAACTAGTAGTATCACATACAAATAAAACTTACATCAAATATCACAGATGACACTGAAGTTCTAAATACTCCGTTGCCAGAAACTAACCTAATATTACAAAAAAACTTAAAACTAGTATCGCAGATGGATTATTATTATTATTAAAATGCCAATTAAATATGTTTTGTTTTTAGTTATAAGTAGTATGTACTCTGTAATTAAAATATGTTCAAAATATAATACTTTAATTAAAAAACCAAAAATAATGCCCAAGGCTTGCATATGTATATTCTAAAATAGTAAATATAAAATATAACTAATAATTAATAAATTATGAATAACACCAGCCTTAATAAATAAAATTTAAATCAATAAATAAACCATTATAAAAGACACGAATGACTAATGTCAACTACAAAATTGCAGCATTATGATTTCATATTGATGCGTTTCCACAGTAAAACCACAAAGTGTGATTAATTGACAGTAATTTAATATAATTTATGACATTGACATTTGTAGTCTAATTTATACTAGACTTATTTTAAACAATATAACAATAATAATAATACATTAAAAAATAGTGTAATCAAATACCACACGAGACTGAAATTAATCGAGAATAATTCTACGTTTTTCTCAAATTTGTTGCCAAACGGCCAGACTGGCAACAAACTTTTGAAATTATTTGAATTATTTTTGCATTATTCTCTCTATATTTAATAAGGCGGCTAGTGATGTGCAGATATTATTAATTTATTAAACTTAAAATTCATTAAATTAACATAAATAATTTTTTTGGCTTTTCCTTTAAAATAAATCATTGTAAATCTGCCATTTTGAAGCATCAATCCTTCTGTGGTGGATTACCCTGAATATGCATCTATTTTTAACTTTTCCAGTGCATATAATTCCCAGCTTTATTTATCTTGCAAGAGAAAATCTTTGATTATTTTGGGGGGCATCTACTTATCCTTTGCGCTCCCAATGATGACTAAAATTTGCAGATACTGATTGCTATATTTATTTGGCATCATATTTATCATTTAAAAACATCCATAGGAGAAAAGCAACATCCAATAGATGGCAATTTTACAATGTGGAAAACAAAACCCATGTGATTACAGCAGAACTGACAGATTACTAGTCACTGAGCCAGTAACTGTTAGTTCGAATGGTCAATATAATAAATTATATTGCTGATAGTGATAGCCTTTCTAAAGAAAAGGGGTTTTTAAGACTGGGCATTGTGCAAAACCATTGATATAATGTATTGTTTATGTTGTTGGGGTTATTTTAAAAGCCACCATGACAGTTCACAATAACTTTAATCACTTGGGTTTTGTTCTCTCCAGTTCAAAATTTAACAGAGGTCAGCTACTTATGTGATTTTCTCATATGGCAACAAAGACTTCTTGAAATTTTGAAAAAATTTACCGATTTGACTTTTTAAAAGAACTGTCTTTCAGCATGTCGTAGTTGTGAGTTTTGTGATTTTTTAACCTTGAAAACATATAATTTCGAAACAATGTTGCCGCCCACAGTCAAAGTATATAACAGAAAAAAGTTGCATTGAGATTGTTTAATAAGACTTTGTTTACAAAGACACAGCAAACATTATTGTGAATGAAAAATTGTATAATGTTACACAAGACAAGCAACAAGAGATTTTTACAATTTTGAGTTGTAATTTTCTGACTAAGTATAGATTAGTTGGTATATTTGAATGAGGCTAAATTGCTAAAAGAAAATGTGCAAAATGTACGTGTAATAAAAAATATGATGTAGTCTCTTGGCAATCACTGTATATTAAGAGTCGATGGTCAAATTTGCCCATTATGGATTTTTCTTTCAGTAAATCGGTCTATCAAATTTTAATAATATACACAAACTTCTATTTGTTTATTTACTTGTAGCAAAAAAGCAATTATTATCAATTCATTACATTCAATATAAAATGTATTTTGCCAAAATATGAAATAAATTTAAAAAAGAGTAAAATATTGCAAAAATGAGTATGTGCCTAAAATCAAAGAATTGTATATCTGCTGAATAGTTTTATTTCTAATTTAGAAATTTAAAAACCCCAATATTGTTAGAAGTACATAAACCCCAATATTATTAGGGTTTATGTACTTCTAAAATAGAATTTTTTACTAAAATGTCGCTGTAATATTTAAATAATTAGTCAAAAATTTAATTTATTTCATAATAATAAAATGTATGCTGAAAATACAAATTGCGTCCTGTAAGAATATAGGTTGAGTGGTGGGAATGCAAAATAATAGTTATTATATATAATAATGGTTATTATTATTACAATTGTTTAATAAAATTTATATTAATTTTGCTTTATGAATGTGAATATAAGGAGCGAATAAAATAAAAACAGAATCGATGAACAAAATAGAAAATAAATGTTTGCTGATCATATTCAATTTATCCTTGACAAAATAGTATTATGAGCGAACGCGGAAATAAAGTTTCAATATTGTGATGAAAATTCTAGATGGTAATCACAAACATAGTCGTAGAACAAAGCCACATAATTAGTGCACTCCAACAGGTGTCGGGAACTAAAATACCAGAGCACCTGATGAAGTACAATAGACATATGACAGATCTCCATTGGTATCGTAGAAAACTATACTAACCAATCATACCTTTAGTTACTTACTTACAGATGTCGCCGAATCATAGCTGAGCTACCTACCGCAACGCGCGCTACTTCAGGTACCTGACTAATTCGAATAAAGTCGAAGTACCGAAGTAACACGCGCCGCAGCATGCAGAAAACGTGGCCTTTCATTTTTATACGGCGGTCGGAATTTAAAAAATCCATCTGAATTGATGGTGGTGGTAATTAAATTGAAGCACCAATATAATCACTCGCGTTATTTTTGGGCATCCTAGGGTTGTAACACCTGTTTTAGAAAATTAGAAAGTATCGAGGGCTTACCGCCTCGAAATGTGTCCTCGTCCAAGGTTTGCTAATAAATTAGCAAATTGGACACAAGGCCGGTACACGTGACGTCAGCGCCTCCAAGAAACCGGACGAACGTTACGCCGGAAATCGCTTTACAGATAAAAAGAGGGCCGCCAATAATCACTGAAAGTAGGTCGCGTAAACCGAAAGTTGTGGGCATGCTGACGCAGGCTGCTGCCCGGATGTGCGAAGACCGTTTCAAATTAATAAAATAAGGATCTCATTGTGTTCCAATCTGGCCATTACTTTTCACAAATTGAAGAGAAACACGTGTTCGTAAAATCACAAAAGTAATTTAAAACTTAAAATAACACCGGTTATTAAAGCTAAAAATGCTGCACTTATATGAACACTGCGAATATTTCACAATTAATTATTTGCCAAAACCATAGAAGTTAATAAAGTTATGCTGGTTATTGAACACTGTTGATAGTTTTAAGGCTGAAATTGAACTGGCAGAACTGTCGAGGACGTACGAAATCACCGGCTAGTAGACAGACCGTGGTGGTGGGGCAATCTACCCGAATGCCAATCCGATTGTGCCCGAGACTGCGGCTGTTCGACGATGTGAGACGGACCCGTCTGGGTCCTTAACCTAACTTAACGGCCGCGACGCTTTTCTCTCTCGCTCTGCGACACGCTCCACGCCCATAAGTTCGTCTCTTGTCGTCTGCGAAATATTTTCGCGTCTCGCAAACATCCGAATCAATCCGTTTGCGAACACAAAAATAATACATTTAATACAAATATAAATTCTGTCAAACTGTATAATTCTAGAATTCCTCCTATCATCATGACGTCAGGTAAATCCTGCAGTTGCTAAGGCAGCGAAATGGTCATTATAAGCCAAGGTCACGAGGAGGTCTATATCGGCACATTCCATTCCACGATGATATGGACCTACACGGATCTTCTCTGATTTCACTCCTTCGCATTCACACACTCTGGCACCGTTCAACTGCAACAAACAAAAACATTATGAACGTTTATTTATCTTTAAATGAATACTGAGAAAAAGCAGAAGCTAATTATCACACATTTTTTTGTGACTTGATACAAAATCTTTGTTATAATTATAATATTAAATATGTTTGCAAAAACATATTATAAAATGCTTAAATGCAAGTTGTTAATTGTTGGTAGGTATTATAATTATTACAATTATACAAAACATGGCTATTTGTTGCTAATGTTGGAAATTTTAACATAATCTAAAATGATGTAAAAAAAGGTATAATTTTAATGAGAAAATTATGAAAATTTGATAAAATTACTGTTGTTTAGTTGCCTGTTTCAATATCTATTCATTTTTTAATGAAATTAGTTTTCACATAAATTTATTAAAATATATGTATATTTGCTAGAATTTGCATCTATACCTATATTTAACTTTTTTATATAATGTATTAGAACAAATTTATTTTATAGCAGAATCAATAATATAAATTGGTTTGATTTAGCTTAAACATGTAATTTATTATTTTTTCAATTTTTCTATGACTGGCATGTTTTAGTCACTATACACACTACAGTCATATAGAAAATTTAAAAATAATATATCGTTCATCATCCCCAAATTTGTTTATAATTGCAAAACGACTGCAACTAAAATTTACAATTTTCTTTTAAGAAATTCTGATTTGATTGTATTAATCTTTATTTCTCTGAGCATTTGCTTTTTTATTACGTTTATGCAAAATTAACAACGCTTCTAATTGGCGTTTTATTTTTTACTTTGTGTACATTTACACACTTTGATATCACGCAAATGTCCGGTGATAAATTAGCGCGTCGAAAATTATATTCATATTCCTCATATGCGCTACACTACGACTTCGAAGAAAGATAGAAAGTGGCACTTTCAACTAGCTTTTTGGAAATAGAGTAATCAGTAAAAAACAAAGTTGAAAGAAGGTTTCAAAAATTCAAATCGGGTGACACCAGCCTCAAAGATGATGAAGCAAGAGGACGACCATCAGATTTCGACGATCAATCACTTCTGGCATGCTTGGAAGAAGAGGAGAGTTTCAACCAGATTGTTGGCCGAAGAATTCCAGGTTGACCATCCAAGATGGTAAAGGTATGAAAAAACGTCGTTAATTTTGTACCAACTTAATAATAGTTATATACATTCATATTGACTTGAAATTAGATTATACATATAAGTTAATATTATTAAGCTTGATTTGTTCAGTAAAATTATCTATTCAACATCAAGCGTACGCGTATAGCAGAGTTAAGATTTGTTTTAATAATAAACTTAAATAGATTTCTGTTTTTAAAATGTTATTCTACGAATGCCGACTTTGTAATTAAATTATTATTGTGTGTGTCTGGATAACAATCAGGAATATTATTAAAAAACAACAAACAAATTAATTAGGCCCATCTAAATGACAATGACATGCACAAATATATTTTCGTATTGTTGGAAGATTTGACCTTGATAATATTAATTATGTGACGATGTTCGGATGGAATTTTCACGGAATGCCGCCAGTCGAAAACCGCGCCGTCGGATTTCGATCGCGTTTCTCAGAATTCCACGCGACGCATTGGGGAATAACGTTCTCTAAAGGTCGGACAAACAATTTGGTTTCAAAAGCTGTTGCTATTGAAGCATATTGAATAATTGCACATATGCATTGTGAACAGGTTATGGATTACTTTAAACTGTAATTTCATTAGATATTTTAGTATAAATGAAATCAATCAAATAAAATCATATTTAAATAATGTTAATTTGAAAGTATTTACAAAAATGCAATTTTACCAAATCAGTAAAACAAAATACAATTTATGAAAAATATTACAAATTATAATAAATTTTAATCAAAATCTATTTGAATTGACCGCACTATTATAACAATACTTTTGAAACCATTATAAATAGGTATAACGACCAGGTAAATGAGCCAATGAAATGATTTATACGCCCTTTCCACATGATTCATTTATGTTAATGTACTATGCTATTGTATAGAAACTATAACGGACCATTGTGGAAGCGTGAACCTAAAATTGCCAGTTTATATATTATATTTTAAAGTTAGTTCCGGTTATTAATTTGTTCTTAACATTTACTAAAACTAAATTTGAATTCACTTTGGGACAGTGAATTCAAATTTAGTTTCGTATGAATGGGTCATTATATTTAATTTTGCTTTTCCTCTGCTATGATAATAATATCAAAATTATAAAAACCATAAGTATTATGTTCTAAATCGTTGTATTTTTATTTAATAAAATAGGAAGTGATGAAAAATCGGTTAAATGGGTTTTATGCAGTTTGTTTCATTGGCCATATTAGGATTGTTTACTTTTAGCTTGATATTTATTTGAACACAGCCAAAATTACATTTGTAATGCAACATTTATCGACAAATCGGTTCAACCGGTAATTTTTTTAAATACAAGTTATTACAATCCCGACTAGTTGAACATAACATGTGAGGATGTTATCTTGATGATCTGTTAATCAGAATGACTAAACAAACTTATTATTTTTAAAAAATCTAAAAGATTTAAAGGATCATTCATATATGAAAGGTATAATATAAAAAGATAAGAAATGCGGTTAAGAATCAATGCCAGAATGTACATGCTTATTTATCACAAAACTGGCAGAAATAAAATAAATTGCACCTGCAATAAAAATGGTAAGTGCGAATTACTGGATTGTCAGAAATCGCAATTTCGAGTTTTAAAAAACAATAATACTATTTTTAACTAAGTCCAAAAATAAAGTTAACATGTTATTTTCCAGAGAATACGTTTCTGTCACCTTTATGTTCGAACATCTACGACGATGAAAAGCGATACTTGCGCTTTTGCAACAATTGATGCAAACCAAAATCGACTTTAGAATAGTAAAAACAACAACTCCTGCGTATCTCGTTTTTGGTTGCAGCTAAAAAATTACGATTTCGCACTTATTCACTTTTATCTTCTAAGGGCGGAATCAATTTTATAAAATTTGTTTTGCAGATAAATCTATAAATTAATGTTCCATAATCTTTCATGCTTAAATCCAAATACTTTTAGCTTTTCCAACATAGCCTAAGTCATTCTAGGCTATATGCAAATTTTGCATTAAATGTGAGTATTATTAATCAAATTATTATTATTATTATATGCTAATGAAGTGACGAACCGTGTCGGCTTCAAAGTCGGCTTTAAATTATTTCCAATTTAGTTTATTGTGTGACTGTTAATCAGATTTCATATTATTATTTTAAAGTAGGTACCCTAGCAATTAATATTTTTGAATAAGTTTCATTGTTATTTTGTAAATTTTAATTAATTAGTTTGCGTGTGAAATATTAATAAAATTCATCCATTTTTTATAAAGAATTAATAGAAATTAGTGCCTGGGAATAGAAAATTTAATGTGCGTGCTTTTGCATGTAAATTTCTAATAATTACAAGCAATTTTATTTTAACGTTTCAATTCGGACAAAACTTTCCAAATACTGCACGAAAAATATTTGTTTCTAACCGATTTAATCTGTGAAAGTGGGCTACATATTCGATTTTTGGGCACCAAATTACACATTGTTAACTTATTTGTGTTAATTAACACAGTTAATGATAAGCATTATTTATACTATATAACAACGTTTTAAAACACGGTTGTTTTACTTTAATAAATATGGAAATGTTTAAAAAAACTTTTAATGCTATAAATTAGTGTTTCCAAAATTAGGTCAACTCAAATTTATTAAGACCCATACCATAATTCTATGATTTTCAATCAAAAATCATAGTACGTATAGTTCAATTTATGCGTCGTCATTCCAGAATCCATGAAAATAAAGTTAAAAAAAGTAGAGCCTTTATAATTTTGCAAATCTTTTACAGATCATTTTGAAATTTAATTTGTACTTATTCGACAATTTTTTTTTCTTCGTTGTCGATTTGTTACATAATAATAACAATAATAATAATAATAATAATAATAATAATATTAATACAGATGTAATAAAAAATAATTTTGAATGATGTAACATTTAATTTAATGTAAAAGAATTGGGTTAAAATTAATTTGTCATTTGTGACATCACTGCGTCAAAGTACTTCCCACCCATGAGAAAACAGTAAAATCATTACCTTCCCACCATGAGAATGTCATTACGGTTAATATTGACGTGTATCCCAACCTCCAAAAGGTTAGAAATCTACATATTACAACAATGATTGTAATAAACAGATATTAATTACATAATTTGTTAAATGATTTATTTATATTGCGTTGCTTAGCCATAGTGTCATTATCAACACTATTATATTAAGTGCATTGAAAATTATCGAAAAGTATGCTGAAAACTATAGTTGTCTAGAAATTGCATGAATTTCGTTTTGGTTTCGGCCATAGTTTCGGGTTCAGCCACAGTTTCGGTAAATTATTTTACATCTAAAATGTTTCTTTTTGTTTCCAAACTATGTAGTAATATGCAAATTTTGGAATAATCGTCTTAGTTATTCGATTGTGTTTTGATATACAACTAAAGACTTGCATATTAATACAAGTCGTAGCTTTATTATTTACTTTCTAAATAATTTTGTACCTATCTACATTAGATTCCAAAGATAAACTGATTCCTGATAAATTTAAGTCTTTTATAGTTATTTAATCTAGTCGAATAGTATAGTATTAGTATTGTCAATGTCAATTTAATTAAATAAAAGTAAATAAGTTTCGGTATTGGCCGAAACTAGAGAATAAATCGAATATTCAGTTACAGTTTTTAATAATTATAGACGGAAATAGTCAATAAAAAACTTTACAACTCGCTTTAAAATAATCACTATCTTTAAAAAAATCTTAGTTGTCTATATAATTGACCATATTTAAGTATCCATCCTACATTATATATTATATTATAGGTATATCAAGTAGTGTTTAGATCGAGCACAGCTGAATATCAGGTTGCTGCATCACAATAGGTACTTTACATTTTTTGAGTAATTGTTGATTATATTTGCGGTGTATTTTGTGCAGTTTTTATTATATACAGGGTTAGTCAAAATTACCCGAATGATCAAATATCTCGAGAATTCGCACCATCAGCAAAACAAAAATTATTTCTTTAATGGTTTTAAAAAAGCTATCTAATGATACCACACTCGAAAAGTTAAATACAAAAGTCACGTATTTTTTCCGTAGAATCCAAAACTGCAATAAAAAATAAGGGTTCCTATTTAAAATTTCAAAGTTGCACCTTCTACCTGGGGCTGAGGGCAGAGCTTCAAGTGTACTATCATTAGATAGGTTTTTAAAAACCATCAAAGACGCAATTTTTGTTTTTGCGATCTGATATGTATTTCTCGAGATACTTCACTGTTCCGGTAATATTGACTGACCCTGTATACTATGGTAAGTACTTTTTAATTTATTGGTAGGTGTATTATCAAAACCATGTATTTTGCATATACGACAACAAAATAAAGATAATGTATTCAATAACACACACAATTAGTACGACATCTCAGTGCGACTTTGATACTATCATAAAGTTTAGATTACATTGAGAAACAAAATACTTAGTTTCATTCGCTTATTTCTGAACATATAGTATATCGTTTAGCCCTTTAAAGAATACCGGGTGACACAAGCCATAGGGAATGCTGCTTTATTTTGTTATTTATAAAGTTAACGAAATTGAATTTATACGAGTATATATACATAAACTCTTTTGAGTTTTAAATGGAACCATACACTTTTCTTTTATTATATTTATTATCATTATGGCAACAAAAAAATCACCGAAAAACCTGATGATGTCCGAGGTCGATAACCAGTTGGGTAATATCCAACAAATACAGATACTGCTACTAAAAAAGTAATAAAAGTATTGAACCTTGAGGTACCCCATGGTTTGTATTGAATCTTTTGTCCCCCACTACACTGTGACGTTTACAGCCTACTTATAGGATGCTTATTGTAAGCAAGCATTTATCAATAATTTAAAATTTAATACCATGACAAAAACAATTTCAGGAGTTAATTGTGGTAATTCACATTCTATAGTACTATAGAATATGTCTACCTAAAGGCATCCAAAGTTACTTAACTGGATAGTTTACTTCATTATAACGGTTTGTCAACATGGTTAAATTTAGAAAATATGTAAAATTCATTTAATAATTAGTTTGAATCGAAACATCATATCTATACACCTACGAACATTTTCAATAATACCATTACTAACTATCAAGCTCGGTCGATTCAAAACCATTCTATGTAGGCATTACAAGTTCGCGATGGATCAAGTTTAAATATCTCGTCAGTTAAGATATAACTCATCGAGAAGATTGTATTTCAATGTAAAAAAAACAAGTGCAATTGATCCATTTGCAATAATTTAGAAAAACTGAAAAGATTCTTAGATCTTAGAAGAAAAAAGTGAGTATATATTTAATTAATAGTGTGTCTATTGATTAGACTTAATTTTAAAACACAATTTTTCAGTATTGCACCTACCTGGTATTAGAAGCAATCTTTTCAATTATTAAATTATTTATTGTTGTGTAAACATCTATACTATCGCTCTGTGGCCGAGGTGTATTTGGAAATTGACCGTCACGCGGTGACGTCAGCGTCAGCGTAAGGTCTGACGTCACATACAAATGTACATATTTATGTGACGTCATTATGCGTCCGACGCTATTGAGTGAGTGAGTGAGTGAGTGAGTGAGTGAGTGAATGGGTGAGTGAGTGAGGGAGCGAGTGAGTGAGTGAGTGAGTTGGTGTGTTTACACATTCTTCGTGAAACTGTACATATACAAGTAGCTACTTAGCTTCGAGTACGTACGTGTAATTCAATGCCGGTGTATATTTAGATTAATATTAATTTAAATAAATGGTTATAAAGTTTACTATAGCAGCGTGAATGTGGAGATACAAATTCTTTGTGATTACTCAGTCTGGATACTTTTTTGATTGCCCAGAACAGGGGAGAAATTTTAAAAAAATAACAATTATACAAACAGTAAACAATAATAATTATTTATTAGACATAAAGCACATTATATAAATAAAATTTTACTCGTATGAAAGTCAATTTCAAAATCCTGTCTACTATAATGTCCTCTTGCATTCAATACTTGTTTCTTTTTTTAAAGAAATGGAATTAAAAAAATATATAAATTGCTGGTCCTATTTCAGTTACTTAAAAAATATTTTTTAATATTGATCCCGTTTTATGAGAGTGAATATATTCATTAAGCGAGTGAGTATTTTCATTAAGACTACATTAAGTTCATCTAACATATGTTTTAAGTTTTTTATTATAACTATTCTTTGATAATGTTGCTGAATTGTCATTACCAACCTGTTATATTTATGATTTTTAAAAAGTCGTTTCATTACACACCCAGCAAATAAAATCATGGCTGATATCTGGTTATTACCAGAAAAATATGTTCTCCAGCTTTATGCGTTTAATGGATTATACAGCAACAAACAGCGCATTTTTAATATAAGTTGTAAATTATGATCTCTTAACATTTATTTTTAGTGTACAAGTTTAATATTACATTTATTATTTTAAGAAAAGTTTGCATTCAAAATATAATGATTGTAAATTCAAGCAGTTTCTAGGCAACCATATTTTTCAAGCAAATTTCTCGATAATTTTCAATGCTCAATAAAATTTCAAATATAAATATATTTAAATAAAATTAATAAATACTTCTCTAATTCATTGTATATATTAATAATAATTAAATTTTTATAGAATTTCATTATTGTCTCAACAAAATCGAGATAAAATATCAACTATAGACTCACAAACAAATACTTATGTAAGTATATTCCGATATATATATATACATACATACATATATATATATATATATATACATATATATATATATATATATATATATACATACATACATACATATATATATATATGCGCTGGCCAATATATTGACAAAAAATATGTATGTTTAAGGAATTTGTCATACTTTTCACTTTTTCAGACACATCTATTATATAGTTTATTTATATGGGGTCATTCTGACAGTCGACATAAAGAAAAATAATAATGAATATCCATCACATACCAGTATACATATATACAATACAAGAAACAAAAACGATGCATATCCAAATGCACTACGACTATGTAGATCACAAATAGGCAAGAACTACTGTGCAATTAAATTCTTTAATATATTGCCAGTGTATTAGAAATCTTGAAATTAACGAATTTAAAATTAAAGTTAAAGAAATTCTAATGTATAAAATAGTTTTTTACATTTGGAACGACATTTATCTCATAATTTTTAAGTTAGTTTCCATCTATGCGCTTTATTATCAATTATTAAATAATATTATTATATGTATGATTTGTGTGAAACTTTGTAGTTGTGAGCACCAATAAACATTATTATTATTGATGTACATTTATGTAAATAGAAAAACTAAAAGTAATTTTATTATGCTTGTGATTAGCATAGTCAAATTGCGATTTATGCTGTTAGATATATACAATTAAATTAATATTGATAAAATGCATTAATTTGACTTCCTCAATATTAACTTTATTTTAAAAATATTGTTTCCTAGAAAATTTCTATACTGAAAACATGCGAGTATACGAGTTGATATATGTAGGACGGTTAGTAGCATCCGAGCAGGGCGTCTAGACGTCGGCTGACGGCACGCGGGTTATAGCGGGGATGTTGGGAAAGGCCAGGGCCAGACCGGAAGTGAAGGATGCGCACCATTTGCACCATTGCGGCACGGTGGAACACGGGGGGAGGGGGCGCCAGACGCGCACACGAAAAATCGATACGCGCTAACCGAAACGCATAGGACAAGACAAACAAGAGGGTTGCATTATTTAGTTCATATAAATCAACGGAGACACCAAAATCGCGCACCACATGCTCTATTGTTCCCGCAAGTTTTGAAAATTTCGAAAATCCAAATTTTATTTGCAGTTACACATTTCAAATGGTAAATCATGAAGTTTAATTACTTTATCATCTGAGTAGATAATTAAGATTAAATTGTTGAATCAAATATCCAGGAAATAAAACCTTGGTTACTAACAGGAATGTTTTTTAGAACTCAAATTAAATGTAATATTGTTTACTATTGTAAGAAAAGAAGTTTTGACATTCAAGAGTTTAAAACTTCTTTTCTTATTTATAGTCAATTCTTGAATTGCTTTACTTTCTTATCAATTACCGATAGATATTGTGTAAGTTCAATTTTTCAACTTTTTGTTGAATGGTAATTATTATTTAGAAAACAGAAGAAATTATTTTAAAAATATTTTTTTATTGTGTGGTATTTGTCTGATAATATGAAATATCTATTCTATTAATGATAATAAAAAATAATTGATAACGTGTTCAAATTATTTAAAAAATATTATATGGAAAATGCCCATATGCAAATGTGTGTTAGCTCATTGCCAGGCGTTGTGCTATTTAAATATTGCGAAAGTGGGCCGGCCGCATAGTTTCCAAGCGAGCGACGTCGGTGTGCGAATAAAACAAATAAAAATTTCCAGATTGCCAATAATAATAAAGTATCCTACCTACGGCCTCTACCTGAGCGTCCAGGTAGAAATAAAATATCTAAACAACTTACACATCCGATGGTAAAATCCAAATCCGTTGGGACACCCACCCACCAAGTCGTATTCACTTTTATACCACTCAGCAAAAAATTAAATCACTTTGAAGAAGTCCATCACAAGCAGCCTGTAAGGCTTACAGAACGGGAATGAACTTGCACAGTGCACATACACGATCCAGCCGCCACATGTTCGTCGTGAGACCGCTGTGTCGAAACAAAGTCCGACACACGCCATCCATCTCCATCCTTCTCTAACCAAGCAGACTCGTGAAAAATGTACAACCTTTCTTGTGTCTCTTTCTCTACCACCACGCCCGTAGTCAGTTGGTTTAGCTGTTGGTCACCGTTGCTATCCCAACCGAAGCGATGTGGATGAGTCGTGGTGAAGGGTGACGTCCACCAATTTATTGGCGTCGTCGTCGCGAACTTATAATTTATATATTTCCATCATTATCTAAACCTTTTGTTCGCACCGCAAAATCCGTTCTTAAACGGGCCAATGTCGGGTTAATACTGCGAAGGCTCTTGGGCCGCAACCAATTTATATACCAGCCTTCTCGCACATGCACACTTATCATCGTCCTCTTGATATAACACATTTCGTCTGGGGGTGAGTTGACTTTGGGGTGGGTAGGACACCTCTGGGCCTAGACATGTTCGTTATAATAGGCTTTTTGTTACAACAGCCCCTATTTTTTACTCGTCTACTCTTGTATATAAAATAGCAACTGTATAAAAAGTAAAGTTTAAAAAATGGTGCTTTTAGGATTACATTACACACTCACTTACTTTAAAATAAATTAATGTGTACGTGTCGATCTTCAATTAATTAACACACGTACTATAAGGTGGGAGACTATGAATCTTTATTTTTATTTTCACTCTACATACAACCATGTGTGAATATTTTAATTTTTTTACATAATTTACAAACAAGTATGCAAGATAAGAAAACTATTGGAATTACTTTTTTTATAACATTTGATTGTGAAATAAATAATTTTTACTGCAAAACTGCAAAATTATCGTCACTGCTGAAATAATTGAGACGTATGGCCAAAATGTGTACAGAGTGCAGGGTGTCCCAAATGTTTGTGTTTTGCAGTGTATCCTGATAATTAAAAAAGATGAATAAATAGCAGATAGTATGTTACGACGTGTTTTTTTTCAAATCAGATTTGTAGTATGTTGTTTTGTTTGTAATATACGATTTATGCCAAAAACTGCAAAGTTGTTTAGTATATTTATTAAATATATATATAATATTAATCGGTACACTTAGCTAAAGTCCAATGGCATATACATTTTTTATAGGTGTTCAACCTAAGAAATGTAATACAAACTTTTTTAATGAAACTCGCTTTATATTTTCAGTTTTTTTAAATGTATTTTGTATTATTTTTCACTTTATTTTATATGTAATATTTGAGACAATTTTAATTTTCAAAAATTTATCTATTAACATCGATTAATTAACGTAAAGAATAATCTTGAAAAAAAGTTCAAAATGCTTTTTTCTTCTTTTTTTTGAATTACCAACGGTCGCCGTTTTATATTTAATCTTATGAGTATAAATATAAAACGGTCACCGTTGTACTAAAGCTTACTTATGAGTAAGCTTTGGTAACATTAACATGATTGCTAAAACAACTTATTATTATGTGTGGTTATAATATTTTAGAATTAAGTTTAATACATCGAGATGTATGTATATACTATATAGCAGGGGTGACCGGGCTTTTTGTAGCAAGAAGTAGTGGTAGTAGTAGAGAAAGTTACGTACCTGAAAATCTTGGGAGCCGCGCACAAAAATTTGTGTGTACCTTTTTAACTCCATATTTCAGCGGTTCGCAATCTTTCGCGCCCCCCTTTTTATCTTTTTTTTTGCGCACCCCCAGAAAATTTCTGATGACTCTTTTCTTTTTTTTTGTCACCTAACTTTGTTATTGTTAATGACTTTTTTGTCGTTAACTTGTTACTTTTTTGTTCTCTTCAATTCCTTCGCGCCCCCTTCCCCTTTCACAAGCGCCGTGCCCACAATTTGAGAACCGTTGCCAATTTTATAGTCGATGCTTGAGCCTCAATTGACTTTTTAAAGAGCAGTAGTAAAATAAATAATAAAATAAATTTTATTTGAGTAAAATTAGAACATATGTTGTGAAAATTATAAAATATACGCTATGTATTTTGCATATTGATGCATTTTACATATTGAATGTGAAACAGACTGATTTATATTTTCAAAGATATCCAGAAAGAAGCCAACCAGACAAGAAAATGTTTACGAAGCTTGATGCAATTTTAAGGAAATATAGCTGTTTTATTGTGACTATTCGAGAACAAATAATATTCTGCGTGTAATGATACCAAGCACATCAAATTTTATAAAAAAACTAAAGTGAATGTCATATTTTCGTACAAATTTTAAAATTACCTATAAATAATGAAACTAATTTAAAATAACCAAAACAAAGTATGTGGTTCCATTTACAGTTCATAAGATGGCGTCGTTTCCGGAATAACCAAAAGTGATAAAAGCTTTACAAATAACACAATAAATTGCATTTTTATGTATATACACTCATATAAAGTTCACATGTCTAGTATCATAAATAAAAATCAGCTTTTCCTATGGCTTCTTTCTTATCCTCCACCAACGCATGCCAACATTCTACTTATCCTAAGGAATTTAAAATGATTATTTTAAACGTAAAGAACTGATGATCATTGCGAGCTCTGGTTCTAAGTTGGTTAAAGTAATTTTAAATCCGAACCTCATCGGATGATAAACCAATATATTATAAAAAATTCAACCAATTGAAGAAGATGTGCCCATAATCTGAAATTGTTTCAGATTATTTACATGATTGATTTCTTAACTGCTGGATTGAAACGAATGACCTATCAGGTATCCCTTTCGTTTACCAGAACTAATAACTCTCGACTTTTTCATTTAGAGATTTAACAAAATTAAGATTTCCTTTGAAAGTAAGCAAGAGTTAGTTCAAAGTTTTGTCGAAGCTTTTTGAAGAATAAAACCAGTTCACTTACTTAATGATGTAAGAACGGTAAGAAAACGGTGTAAATTATTAACACAAGACAATGGAGGACATCATAGAGATGGTTTCGACTTCTACTATGTGGTACTTCATTATTAGAATAAATATATATATATATATAATATATATTTTAGCCATTTGATAATGACCTTCATAAGTGGAAACTCGAGACGCCTATATTTTTATTTTTTAATAAATAAAAATTTTGTGGTTAAAAACATAGTAATTTTTTATTTATTTATATCTAATGGAGGACTATAATCATTATTTGTTACCTTGTCAAAGGAAAGTAAGTAATTTACTTATAACGGGTATTGTAAATAAATCCCTTATGTTGATAAAAAAAATATTATGACGATGACTCAGTCATAATATTTAACATTGTCATTTTTCTTTTTTGTTTTGCCGCCGGCCTCTTTCTTGCCCACATTTTCGCAACGCAGCAATTATGTTTTGGACCATTAAAGGCAGCAGCTGGTTTCCTTTTCTTGTTTTTTTCCACCCCCCCCATGTTTGTATTTTTAAACGAAAACTATTGCATAATTTTGCGCAAGTTATGCTCAGTTTTGTCCAATAGTCATTTTGTTTTGCCCAAGTCCAGTTAACGCATAATTTGATAGTCCAATTTCTAATGGGTAGCACCCCCATGAACAAGTTTGGAGAATAATTTTGTCCAAATTATCCTCAGTTTTGAATAATCAAAAAAAGTTTTGCATAAGCGTACGAGAGTCACAAAATGGCAACCATATTTTCAAACAAAAACAAAATTAAAAAAAAGAAAAATTTTAAATAAATTAGCACTTTTAAATACTTCCAGTTTTGCCCAAGCAAAATATATGTTTCATTCCCAAATCAAGATGGATTTTCAATTTGACTCGAAAATGACTTTGAAATTAAATTCTACACTAAAAATTTATAACAGGTATTGTGAACTTGGGCAAAACTTAAAATATATAAAAACACATAAAAAAATATTGTCAACCCTTCCTGAGTTTTGCCCAAGATCAATTTTCAAGTTTAGACTTCGAAATTGACTTTGAAATTAAATTCTACGTTATATGTAAAACGGATTTTGTGGACTTGGACAAAAGTTTAGACACATAAAAGAACATTGTCAACCCTTCTGGTGGCCATTTCAAGTATCCAGGAGATGCTGTCGTTGTCGGATCACAATTTCCTTAATTATCCCCGGTTTTTTTTGGGGTGGTAAATAAGACTGTAGAAATTTAGTAGACCTTTTATGGCAAATAATTACAAATATAAGAGAGGTTTCAGATGAAATATGTATGAATTGGTTAAAATTTTAATAAGCAAATTAAATATGAAATTTTATAGATTTTAATTTTTTTTTCAAAATTAATTCAAAATAGACATTGAGAATAACTTCCTAATTTTGCAACTTTAATTTCCGTTGAATTGAAAGTCCGCTATGAATATGTTTCTTTTTGTATTGTATTATTTTGTACATAATCTAAAAACACTACAATAAACTTAAATAATTAAATATTATAAATTTTACTAATAAATAATAATGTTAAATATAAAAGATAGGTAACATGTTTGGAATTATAAGAATCAATAACATTTCTGCTTTAATCGCAATATTGATATAAAACTTATAATAATCCACTCTTGTAACAATTTTTTTGAGATCTTGTTATTTACATAAAATCATAAATGACAACAAAACCATAAATATAAAAATATTTTTTAATTATGTTAGTCGGTTAAATGTTAATATGCACAAATAAAAATAAATGATTGAAACTTAACGAAATTTTAACATTTATACTAATTAAATGCGGTAAATTAATAAAACTTTAAGCTATAAAATGTTTAGAAGTCAATATTTATGCCTCATATTCATGAGTTTTGAGTTTTTTCGTAGTTATGTATTTCAAATGAGTGAGATAATCAATTCTTGTGATAGAGATAAACAACAATTGTCGTGGGTATTGTACAACCAACTTTGCGTGGTCCATGGAATGTATTTTCGCACAACGATACAGAGGGACGCATATCAACAGGAGAGAGGCCCAGAGTATGCTCAGAAACAAAACTAGCGCTGGTTTTGTCTCTGAGCATACTCTAAATCTCTCTCTCTCTTTCTCTCTTGTGATATACGTCATTTTCTATCGTTGCGCAAAAATGCTTTCCATAGGCCATGCTAAGTTGGTTGTACTATACCTATTGAATATTGATCAATAAAGTGAAGTTAGTGAATACTAAATTCCATTGAACCGAACCAAAAAATCGGCGGCGTGATTTTATTACATTACAAACATTTTCATACACGTTTTCAGAACGTTTAATTCTTCAAGAAGACACAATAAATAAAATTTCTCAAAGATGTCGGCGGCTATGCCAATTAATCCAAAACCTTTCCTGAATAGTTTAACAGGAAAAGCAGTAATGGTGAAATTAAAGTGGGGACATGAATATAAAGGATATTTAGTATCTGTAGATGGCTATATGAATTTACAATTAGCAAATACAGAAGAATATATAGATGGAAGTGTTACAGGTCAGTTATTAATTGTTTTAAAATTATTATATTGTGGTTTGCATTACCTAACCTACAAATTTGATATAAAATAAATCTTTATTTATTAATACATTTGTGATAATTGAAAATTAAAATAATTCATTTCTTGGTCAAATTAAATTTATCTTAACATGGAACCTGAGTTTTTTAAGTTGCTAAAGTTGCAAACAAACATTTATCATGGCTGAATTATTTTTGATACATTCACTGCACAATTATATTAACCCACCATTTTCTCTCACCATTTTTATATAACTGATAACTTATTTTTAAGTAATGGTTTTTTATTGCTGATTTTTATCCTTACTAAGCATTCCCTTTATCACTTCATTTCGAATTTATATTTTTATAGCCTGCAGTTAGTTTACAAATAATACACAAAGACATATTATGGTTTGTAAGAGTTTCTGTCACATAGGGACCACTGGTGCTTTGCATTTAAAGTTTTAAGCCCCAATGAGCCACTGCAAAAGAATTTAGAAACTTGCTTTATTGCAGGCATAACAAGAAATAAGTAAATGTGTGCATTTTTATATTTTTTTAAATTATTGTATGTATAATTTATTCTTATTAGAGTAAGGTGGTAAGGTGACCAGATTTTAACTTTGGTGAAGTGGGACATCGTGGAGGGTGTCTTATTTAAATAAATCATAAAATGTAAGGTTTCACCAAAGTTAAAATCTGGTCATCTTAGTGTGAATTGTGTGAATGGATAAATCATCAATTCTGTGAGTTTTCAGAATTGACGATTTATCTCGATTTTGGGCATGTAAATAAGATTTTATAATATTTGATTTGGTGATTGGTAATTGTTCTGATGTATACTTTGACTCTTGTGGCAAAATTTTGTCGAAATCATATGTCTTTTAATGTTAAAAGAAATCAGGATTTTCTTAAAATGCCGCAAGTGACATAGAAGACATGAAGAAGACATAGAAGACTAAAGTAATCACAACTTATTACTTGGTAGAATTAAACTGAAGTTTACTATGCTCTTTGTGCAGCTGTAAAAAAAGAGAAATAGCAACGTGTACAACATGAAACAAAAGAATTAGTTAAATTTCACATTCACTCAATACACACTAACATAAAACATCTGTCCGCGACAAAGAGCTAGCAGAACATCTTGCTTTATGATAATAATTGAAGTTGTGAGCGAATGTACGATTGGTGCAGTGCATTCTGACACACATCTTGCCTCAATTTGAAAATCTGACAAGCCACACTTCTAGAAGTAAAAGTTGATCTGTAGAGAGAAAAATTTCAGAGTATAGGAGAAAATCAGCAAACTGGCTGACCTCTTGTGTTCAATTTTGAACTATTCAAATGGGGAAAAGAAAACCCAGGCTGTTAATGTTATTGTGAACTGTCACTGTCATGGTGGCATTTAAAATATCCTCAACAACATAAAGGATGTGTTATATCACTTCATAAACAATGATTTTGTTCAGTACTCAGCCTTAAAAATCGTTTCGCCGTCTTTTATAAGTCTATCTCTGCAGCAATATAACTTACTGGGGTCTATTCTGTTAACTTCAATAATACAAACATTTTGGACTTAGAAATTAATTTAAAAAAAAAATTCAAAAATAAATGAGATGCTTCAAATTAATTGGCATAACTCCCGTTAACTTTAAGACCGACACGAATAATTTGAACATAGTATACAAAAATTTAATAAAAACTTTAAACATTCCTTTTTAATAATAATAATTGTTTGTATTCTTTATATGTTAGACCAAAAAATTCTTCTTGACGTAACATTTTGTGTAATTTTTTATAATTTTATTGAAATTCACTTTGTTCTTGGACGGGATTTGCTTGTGTACTATGAAACGAACAACATATTAGTAATACTTTTTTAAATTGTTCATTTACTTAAATTATATTTTTAATTGATTTGATAAACACATTTTAAATTCTTACTATATAATTCTTTAATTTGTCTTTGTTTATTTATTACCACTGAAGAAGGGAATAGAAGTTTCCGAAACGTCTGTATATTATTAAAAGTAATGTTTTAAAAAGTTTTGCAATTTTTTTTTTGTGCTTTGTAGTTCTGCAACATCAGCTCTAACAGGTGGATAAGACAATAGAATCAACACATTCTTGGAATGAGAAACAGCTTAAGTACATATTGAAATTTGTTCTAATTATGTTAATAAATTTCTATATTGATTTATTTAGATTTGTAGAAATATTTCAATTCTCAATTTAACGATGAGCTGGAATTAAAGAACGGTAACATAGCGACTAATAATTGAATTAATTTACAGTTCAAGTTTTATTTCTACACTTGTCGCTTGTTAGCTTTTCAAATTGAGATAGAAAAATTGTGCACCTGCACGTACCAATTGTGTGCATGTGTACATTTGCACACATAAACGTATTATTATTATGAAGCAAGGTGCTCTGCCAATTCTGTGTCACGGACGGATGTTTTGTCTTTCATGTGTATTGAGTGAATTAGAACTTAAATTGACCCAATTTATTGGTCGCTTACCCGATATCAAATATATATGTATATATATATATATCTTTATATGGTTAGTTATAAAATATTTGTTTGCCGTTTTTAATTTCAGCTTATTTATCGATGAATTAAAAATTGAAATATTTCTACAAATCTAAATAAATGAATCGAAAAATTTATTACTAACCTACATTACATAGCTTCCAAGCATACAAAACGGATTTGATATGAGAATTATGCTGCAAGGAGGCAAGTCCTTTTGGATTATGTTTCATTATAGAAACAGCTTTTTATTCTCTACCAATTGGTACAAAACACAGCAAATTGATTTTATAATAAGTCTTCTATGTGAATATAAAGATTTGCCTCATACATACAGTTATATATGTTGCGTATGTATAGAGGATAGAATGTGTTTGCACCAAAATGAACTTGCCTTGTGATTTGCTCAAAAAACCCAATGAACTTGCCTTGTGCTTGAATCTTGCTGCACAGTTCTCAACAGTTGTCAAATAGATAGCATTTTCCAAAGAAACCGCTGGAAATTAATATTTCGTGCAGCTGCATCCTTTTCGGCCTGCAATAACACACCAAAGTATTGCGTCATTGCTTTTCACTGTGTTTTTACCTGCTTTCAAACAGGAGATAAAATATGAAATAAGTATCACAAAACTTTACCTGTCATTTAACTGATATATGCAAAATGGTATATACAAGGTATTTCTCAACTGTATATTTATTTATATCAGTGTTTTCCAACTGGTTTGCTGCAACTATCTACGAGGTGTGCTGCAGGTTGTTAGCCCTCAGCTGTGGTATTGTATATATCATATTTGTAACAATAATTATTATTTAACTTATTGCTTTTTTAAATAAAAATTGTTTCTATTTCCTAAATTTTATTATTTTAAATTTTTAAAAACATTTTTATTTTTTATAAATTCTGGTGTGCTGCATAAAATTTTCTAATTACAAAGTGTGACGTGCCGCATACACTGATTTATATTATTAAAAACATTTACAATATTAAGTTGACAGATTTACATTATTTTACGTCAAGCATAGACTTCAAGTATAATGTCAATATTTTGATAATTGTAGATTATGTTAGGATTTGTACAGAATAAAGAAGTGAGGCTCAAATAATACTTTAAAAAGTAAAATAAAACAAAAAAATAAACACATGAAAAGATAACCTTAGCTGATAATAGATATATAATAACTTTTTTAAACATTTTTTTGGCTGACAATGTGAATATTAATATAATATTAAAAATTTTGTCATGGTGATTAATAGTAAAATTTGGCCTATGTTGAAATTTCTTTCTGACTAACGCTTCACTGTAACAAATACATAAAGAGTTTAGTCGCAATTGGGTGATTTTAACATAGGAAAAAATAAAACTCTTAATCTGAGTTTCAGCGACTCTGTTACAACACAGGGACACCCCTTTGTTGGTGTTGATTAATGAAGTATTGAATCGCTTTTAATCATTAACCCTTGTACCACTTAAATATATATAATATATAATATATAAAACATGGACACTAGTCATTTCTGACAAAATTATTTTTATTAGATAATTTTTAAATATTTATACTATTTGTAAAATCAAACACATAATTTAACACATAATATATAATAACAAATCATTATTACAATAAAACTTTATACCAGATATCTTAATATAGTCAATCAATTTGGTACAATTTTTTTAATTGTTAGTTTAGATTTAGGATGATTTTAACATGAAAACAAGATATCTGTCTGCATTCGTTTAATACGTGCTCTATGGTTTTTCAGCACCCCCACACATTCTACACACTTTCTCTTCTTCATCCATCTGAAATTTTGTCACTCTCTATATTCCACCTAAACTTTGCAATTATTTATTTATCATTTTTACTATATCTTTCACTCACTAGGTACTTAGGGAGCTCATTTTTTACAAGACTTAAATAATTGGCATTGTACCTATACTTGCTCCCAAGAGTTCTCTTTTCTAGCCTATTTATATCTTTATCTTTTTCACCATTTTCAAACTATGTTTCTCTTCCACTCATTGTTATTCTCTCTACTTCTCTTGTGATCATTTTTTTTAGCATTCTTGCAAAATTCTCCATTTGCTTCTCTCTCAGTCTATCTTCATATCTCATTGTTCTCATTCCCGCTTTCACTCTTAATTTAGCTATTTTCATTTCTTCCAGAACAATGTACGCCGGAGTTTCCCTGTTTAACACGACTGTCACGTGACTTTCATGTACTTTTACATCGGCGCCGCGCTAGTTATATATGATTCACAGTAGATTTGGTTTTAAAGTCAAGAGGTTCTCACAAAACATATGCAAGCAAATAAATAGGGTTCCAGGACAATTTTAATGTTTACGTATTTTGAAGTAAACTTTAAAATACGTAAAAAGTAATGTTTGTTGGGAAGAAATTAAATAATAATTTGTATGACGATTGTCATCTGCACAATATAAAAACCAGCGCGACGACTTACAGAGCCTTAAGCGTTAAGGAGCTCGAAAATATCCCAAATTGTTATTGAAATTTGTAAAGACATATGCATTACTGAATACGATTTGTCAAAAATGTTATTACCAAAATTCTTACGAGTTTTTACTTCATGATCTTTACTATATTTTTTTTACCGAATAGGCTCGATTATCTATCATATAATCTTTGTTAAATAACTGATGAGAGTATATATTTCTAATGCCGGATCTTGTACTATTATAATAAGACTTAATAAAATTTGAACAAAATAGAGGTGTTTAAAACTAATGGATTTTAAACTTTCCAAATATTTTTTTAAATAAAAAAAATTGTTAAATATAATTAGAAATAAATAAAACAAAAATTACTATGTTTTTAACCACCAAAATTTTATTTATTAAATATAAAAATAATGAAGTACCACATACTAGAGATCGAAACCATTATTATGATTAAATATACCTATTGGCTTGTTTTTGTGGATTTATATAAAATAATATATACTTTTATATGACAAACTAATATAGCTAATGAAGTCACAGTGTGTGGTTGTGTGCCCCTCTTGTAATTGATAAAGGTGCTAGACTAACTGTCTAGTACAACCAATATAATTTACAGGCAACCGGTATTATTCAATGATTAAATATAAAGTTTAAAGTCAATCAAATGCATACAGTTGTTTCACTCTTCATACGAGATCATCAGTGCACCTTAGTGATTTCTGCATTACATTGAAACAAGAGATGAAAAGAATAATTGATTTGCATGTTAGTGCCACCTCAAGTAATAATGAAGTCAATGTGAGTGGTTGTGTGCCCTTCTTGTAAACAATAAAGGATACTAGACTAACTATCTAGAACAACCAATATAATTTACAGGCAACCAGTATCACAACGCCTATATCTCGCCATAGAATCAAAATGATTAAATAAAAAGTTTAAAATAAATAATCCAAGTTGCTACAAGCGGGAACAATCCAATACATGCTATTACAAATTACAAATTGTATCTTATTATTTTTTTATATTACAGACATGTATAAGATATATTATGTACTTCTTCTTATTGAAATATTGTCAAAGAGTTCATCATTGATATTAACTATTTACGTCTCCATCATACATACACTTTCTTCATGCTGTGCACGTCAATTGATGATTTATTGATAATTTGCAATATATATATATATATGGGGACGAACCTTCTATTATATAATAAATATAATGGTACTAATTTTTATTGCTTATGACCGATAGTTTTTAATTAATAATAATTTTTGAAACTTATTTCTATGTTTTATTGACTTTGTTTTACTATATTATGGTTTATACAATCTTTTTAATCGCACAAAAAATGTACTTCAGATTCATGCTGCAGCCTTACTCATCTTTGATTTGGCATTTATCCGAAATATAGCATTTTTGTACTTAAAACATAAATAACTATTATTTTATTTTGCCACTATAATTTTATATATTGGCACAAAAATGCGAGCGCAATTTGGCTATTATTGCCCAAGGACTAGACAGTTGCCCAGCAACAAGAAAATCAACAAGCAACACTGTTAGAAATTCAATGATTATTCAAAATCTTAACCTTCAATTTATTTTGGACTGCTTGATTGGGGACATGTTACCAGTTCTATTTAATTATAAAATAATTTGAAAAGTAATATACAGTTTCACAATTATGACGTTATCATGTATTTTATTTAAATTTAAACGAAATCAATTATTAATAATGATATAAATTGAAATAAAACGTTGCAGTTATAAATTAGATTATAGCGCTCAGAAATTTTATAGCCTTTTGCTTTGCATCAGGCTTTAAACATTTCCTTGTGCTATAATCTATTTGTTTATGCCCTTAAGGTTGCGAATTCACAAACGTACATGATTTATGTAAAATTCTTATTGGATTGTGCTGACGCTTACTGGTTAATGTAGCCAAATTAAGATGTTTAATCCTACTGTACTTATGCCATTTTTTTAAATTTATCCATAAAATAAACGCAACCACAAACGTTTAAAACATAATTGCTGCTTGTACCGTTTTCTATGTTATAAAACAATATATTTAAGGAGAACAAATAAATTGCAATGAAAGACTAAATATTGGTGATGTTATTGAATATAAAATGATTTTAATTTAGTAGCACAACAAAGTCTAGAAATAGTTTAAATGTTGTGGAATAAAATGCCAAATATGTCTTAACCTTTAAAAACACGAAATTGAATGAAAAAATGTTATATTTGAATTATTTTATATTCAGTAGCATCACCAATATTTACTCTTTTGTTTGCAATTTGTTTCACGTAAATCTGTTGTTTTATAAAGTGGAAAACGGTACGACAGCAACCCGGTTTCAAACTTTTGTAGTTGTGTTCATTTTGTGGGTAAATTTTGAAAAGTGGCACAAGTACTAGATAATTGAACATCTTCATTTCCCTAGATAAACCACAAAATACCAGCAAACCCAATAAGAATTTTACATAAATCAACTACGTTTGTATAATCGCAACCTTAATACATAAATAGCTATATTTAAAGACTTTCATGTGTAAATAGTTATTATTTATTTATTTAATTATTTTTCATCAGTGGTTTAACCAGAAATAACATCTACTAATCTTATGTAAATTTGCTTTAATTATTTTTGAGTAAAGTATTATATGTATAAAGCATTGCCAAATGTGAAAGTTTGTGATAATTTATGAGTAATTACTGGCACTTTTTGTCATTGTGCAACAATGAATGGCAAAAATTTTTCTTTAGTAACTACAATTATTAAAGGAATATTTTTGGATAGCAAGCCTTAACTCAACACACATGGTCAAAAGACCTTATTATGATCAAAACCCAACAAATGCAACTACTACATATTTTTAATTTTATAACTTGTTTTTAGGTAATCTGGGCGAAGTTCTTGTTCGTTGCAACAATATTTTATTTATAAGAGGATTTGATGAAGAAGATGAGGAAGGTGAAACAAGGGACTGATAGTAATAATGTAAATTAAGAATTAACGTACATTAACATTCAATTATAATTAATATTTTTAATTAAAATAATTTTATATCTAAATGCCTGTTATTAATATTTTCCTAATAATAATAATGCAATATTTGCAATATAATATTTAATATTTAGAATAGAAAAACTCAAATATTGTTAGTCTAACAGTATCACATTGCATGCAAGGTGTAACAGAAATTGGATATATTTTGTTTTTTATATATTATATTATAATTAGGCCTATTCAGTAAAAATATTGTTTAAATTTAAGGATTGTTTACATCCTTATCTCAGTCACATATGTCATACATAAGGACATCGAATAAAATTGATATTCAGTAACACACGTTATAAGAAGAATTTTGATTGTAAAATTAAGAAAAGTTAACGTCCACTTCAAAAGTGATGCTTAACTACCTAATGACAGTCTTTAACCTTACTTTTTTAACTTATAAGTTAAAAAGAATGTTTTAATTAATGAGATTTTATTAGAAGCAGCAAACAGGTAAGTATTGTATTGTTTTATTAATGAAATATGTACTATATAATGCCTAGACGTCACGTTTGTTTTGATTTTTAAGGAGCTAAAAAATACCTTGAATATTTTGAAATCTTATGCGTTACTTAATAAAATTTGTTGAAAATGTTGTTACCAAAATCCTTAATACAGCATTTACACATGGCAGAAGTAAGAGAGGCGAAGTTGGGGTGGACATGTGTAAATACTACAGTCCAACTTTGTGTGAGTATCATATAAAAATTCATTGGGCGAGGCATATCTTTAGATGCGAGCATCTCACTCAAATGTTTAAGCACCCAATTCCTATTCCGAAAGTTCCGTCTTACTTCCAGTCAGTATTTTAATTGTTGCTTGCATCCCTCTCTTTTGAGATGCAAACTATTTGTCATTTTAATAGATGAATAAAATAAATATGTATATGAACGGGATGTGCAATTTGATCAAAATTTAATTACAATAAAAATTATTATTTTAAAAATCCCGCAATGAAATAAAAGAATCTGTTCAATATTTTTTACAATGATTTTTAATTGCCACGAATGCATTAATATCAATAAAAATTATTGTTTTATATTGATATTTTATTTATCTATGATAATAATAATGAAAATAAGTTTAAAATAAAATAAAAACTCATTTTTTCTTAAAATCCTAAAATATTTTGTTAAGGAAAACTTATTTATTTTTCTTAACTACGTGCTTATAAAAATCTAAAACACGTTGTCAAGATAATCGTGTTTTTAAGATGTTGTTTATATTCTACAATGGAGATATTAAAATAACTACTTACTATTCAACCATCAAAACTCTTCTAAAAGTTACAATCAGGCCTATTCAGTACAAAATATAGTAAAGCTATCATTAAGTAACAACATCGTTACTTTCAAACTTGAAAGGATTTTGGTAACGAGATTTTTGACAACGTATTCAGTAACGCATATGTCTTAACAAATTTCAATAACAATTTGAGGTATTTTTGAGCTCCTTAAGAATCAAAACAAACGTGACATTTCAGTTTTGGCATGAATATTACATATTTTATTCTTAAAAAATAAAATATTTACTTTTTGCTGCTTCTAATAAAATCTTATTTATTTTAACTTATTTGTCGAAAAAGCAAAGTTAAAAACTGACGTTAATAGTTAAGTATCACATCTTTAGTCATTAACTTATTAGGACTTTTCCTTAATTTAACGATCAAAATCATAATTGCATGCATTACTGAATACAAATTTTGGTCCATGTCCTTATGTATGACATATGTCACTGAGATAAGGATGTAAACAATCCTTAACTCGTAATGATATTTTTACCAAATAGGCCTGATTATTATAAATCAATATAGTTATCTCGTCAAGTTATCTCAATAAAGATGATGGAAATAATTACGTTTAAGGTAGTTTAAAAACTACCTTGTTCTGATAAGAGACAGGTAAGAATAAAGAGCAGCAGAAATTCAAGATAAACACAATCAATTTAAACTACTAAAGCTTATCCCGGCAATTAGCTGATTAGTGAGTCAATTTAATAGATTTGTCCTTTTTTGAATATCAGTTTTGAGTAGTGATTGGCGATATAGGTATATCGATGTTTATGATTATGATGAACGGCTACAGCGATCATTGTCTTGTCAACCTTGTATTTTCTTAGGCTCTATCATATATATGCTGGTAGTTTGTCTTAACATATCTTATTTTAGAATGTACTTGGCACTCCATTCTCAATAGGTATGTAAACTCTCTGTTGTCTCTGTTAAAGTACGTCTTTTCTGGTATCAAGGATCATTTATAGTACTTTTTAATGTTGACCCCAGCCGGTCAGATTTTCAAGTGGATGTAGGAGTTGCACGGGAATATATGCACCAATCCGGTGTTATTGTACATTCGTAGACACAGCACATGACTGTTATGTTATGTGAGTTGAAAATGAAAACTGGAAATCTAGACGTTAGATTTTGTTTCGGAGTATACACGCTACCCTCTCCACCGCGCTTTTTCTGCACAAGAATTTAATTTTAAAAAAGAGACTACTCCATTTTTTACTTTGTGTCTCCAAAGGGTGCGATTGGGCGTAGAACGCTCCTATGTGTATGTATACATAAAATTTAGTTTCTCAGATTTATTTTTATAGAATTCTTGTACCTCAAAATTTTTCCTCCACTTTTGCGATCACCGTAGAGAAGCTCATAATAAATTACTATTTTGGGGAGTCAATGATTGCCTATACTGAGTCCACTGGAGTTGAGCTTTAATTAGTAGTGATTTAATTCTTGGCGTGTTTCAAATTGCGTCCTACTTTCTGGGCCCGGTCCGCCTTGCTGGTCTTATCTTGCTAATAAAAAATGTATTTTTTATAAGTTGATAAGAATTTGACATAAAAAATGATATATAATAAATTAGTGTAAGCAAACAAATAATTTGATCAAAATAAATTGACTTTTATGAAATTTTCTGTAATAAAATTATTATTATTATTTTTTCTAGAATAAACTTGCTGGTATTTAACCTTTTTACATTGATATTTTTCAACTTATTCAATGTTTTTTTAATTTTTTTTTTAAATATACCTGCATTTCAAATTTTGAAATTGATCGTATTGACTTTGTTGGTACATACTTATGCTCGGTATAGACAAATAATGTGACCAGTACCATTTTCTTTCAAAATATATTCTTTTTTAATTTACTATAACAGTTCATGACATATCAATTTATCGCTGTGATAATATCAGAATAGATACCCTACTGACTTTCAATTATTTCAAATTTTTTAAATTGATTATATCGATCTGGCTGGTACTCATACTCTTTATATAAAACAAAATAAAAGAGACTAGTACTATTTTTTTCAAAATATATTAATACCGGCTCCATTTTAATTTTTTTAAATTGATTTGAATAAACTGGCAGGCCCTTCTAAATTGACCAAAATACCGGTATGATTTTTAAAAATTATTCATGTTTTTCTTTTTTATTCAAACATATCTGCTGCATTTCATTTTCTAAATTAAATTAATAAAAATGAATCATTAATATTTGTGGAATTTCTTGCACAAATTCTTTGATTTTATGTATTATATACAGGGTTGTTCAATATTTTTGCATTCGATTTATAATATGAGGTTCTTCTTGCAAAAATCCATTTGATTCTATGTATATCATAAATGGTCATTTAAAATAAATGGTTATATTATGACATTTGAGGAATTTCTTGCAGAAATCCTTCTGATTTTATGAATAATATATAAGGTCATTCAAAAATAAAGGAAATATTTCAGGAATTTCTTGAATAAATCCTTTCAATTTGATTTTTTTTATACAGGGTCGTTCAAATTAAATGAACTATTGTCATGCACAAATCCTACCAAGTGTATATATTTTATGTAGAGCCGTTTAAAATAAATGAATATATTATATATATATTTGAGTAGTTTCTTGCACAAATTCTTCGATATTATGTATTATATACAGAGTGTTCAAAATAAAACCATATATTATGATTAAAAACGAGTTGATTCTTGTTGGATTTTTGTTGCCACGCATGCGGCACAGAGCGAATTTATAAAACAAGAGACAAATAACCAAGCATAATGTTTGCCCTTGCCTCACTTTTGACGAGACAAATGCATTGGCGGGGCCTTTCCAGTTACATAATATAGAGTTCACTGATGCCATGGGGGTACAGTGATATTGGCAAACCAGCATGATTTTTTATTGGAGCCACGCGATATGTAAAGGCAAAATTGGGATGAAAAGTTTAGTTTTGCGTTGTGCTCCCATTTGGGCAATCAAACATTTTAAAATGTTTTGAGGAATTTTAAAATATTTCTACTATATAAACAAATCAAATATTATATTATAATTATATAAAATTTGAATTAAGGTTTCACGGAGCCATACCGTCCACTCCAGTTCATACTCCACGACTATGGTTCTGTTATTTGGTAACTTGTCAACTCAGAGCCGGCCTGCGCACAGTGGGGTATTTGTAGCAAAAAACCGGTCAAAATTATTTTATGTGTTTTTAGCAACATAATTTAATAAAATACAATATTTAATTATAACAAGTTATATTCTAAAAAAGTACGATATATTTGGTGATTGTTGGAGGCAATTAGTAGCTGCATATTTGTCGGTAGTTCAATGTTATGAGAGTTTATGAAGCGCCACAATTTCGATTGAGCTGTTGTAAATTATGGGCATTCCAAAAGTGGATTTGACCATTACATTAATCCGATACAAGTGCCATGGGCTTCTCAAGTGGCCTAATCTTAATCGACCTAACAGATTAATTTTCCATTTACTGTGAAAGGGGCTATTCTTAAACCAGGCATTTACATTTATTTCTTTTTTGATATTGCCAAAATATTTCAATTCTTTGGTCTGGCTTGTTATGGAGACATGATTCCGCCATAGTTCTCTCTTTTAGGTAGCTGGAGTAGAAGTCAGTTTTATTAATAGTGATATCATTACACTGCTACCCGTGGCCAGGCCCTGCAATTGTGTCAGCTTGTTCGTTGCGTTGAATTCCTGTATGACTAGACACTCAGCAAAAGTATATGTATAATTATTATTTATTATGTAAATTAAAAGGAGGTTCTTAATATGGAGGATCCAGATGTTGTCCTTAATGCCATAAGCACCGGACTTTATGGCATCAAGGGAACTCCGGGAATCAGAAAATATAACCGATTTTGTCCAGCCATATGTGGAAATCAGAGATAGTGCTCTAAATATAGCATAAGTTCGGCTGTGAATATAGAGCTATTGGATGGAAGTTTACCGGATTCTTTAATGCTGAAGAGGGGAATAGCAACGCCATACGCGGAGGAGGCGGGGTCACTTTAACTGAGCCATCAGTAAATATTTGATTGCATTCCCGCCAACGGCAATTGACAGTCATTAAACACCATGTTTATGGCCGAATCTATTAGTGGATCGAAGACAAATAATTGAAAATTAACTGTTAGGGATAAAGATTCAAAGGGAGAGCGAAACAATTTGGAAAAGGCAGATTTATTGATTACTGTTTTAAAGTGCGAAACTTTGAAATATTGAAAGCGGATATAATGATTGGGTAGCCCCTAGAGGACCAGAATGGGCGTCGTTCGTTTGTGAAAGAGAATTTAGGGCTATACCTCCTATACCAAATAATTTTGTCATATCTTTTGGCCTATAATTTCCTTCTTGTATATAATGACATAATTCCGGGCTCAACCTGTAGCTTGATGAGGGTAGAGTTCAAGGCCCCCAAGCAGATTCTCATTGAGTTATTCTGATTTTTTTCCAGAATTGCTATGGATAATCGAGTAATCGAGTCTTATAGAAAATGAGTAGTATCTCCGGATCACTACCCCTATTTGTACCTGACACACATCTCATTACATTGATGCCTTGAGCACAAGATTTTTGTAGGGCGTGGCTGTGCTGGTTCCAAGATAATTTATCGTCAAATGTTACGCGCAGAAATTTACGTCTAAACGGTTCTGCCAGAACAACATTGATATTTTGAGCAACTTTAATCGAGAAGTATCCTTCCGAGTATATATAAAAATCATCTGCAAAGGAACCAACTTTGACTCCGGGTATGGAGGATATGACTAAGAAAATGCTGTATATATTGAAAAGCAAAGCGCGAAGGAGACTACCCTAAGGAAGATAAGAAAATGACGTTACAAGGAAATCTTCCTTTAAGGATCTGGCTAAGAATAGTCTTTTTTTCGGAGACTAGTTCAATTATTATGTTAATCAGAAGTTAAGGGATACCCAGACCGATCAAGACCTCCTTCAGATGAGCAATGCATACGTTGTCAAAAGCTTTAATATCTAGAAAACAAAACCACGGGCATTTGTTTAACGCTAGAGCATGGATTATTTTGCAGTATAAAGAGATTACATTTTTGTATACGCTGTGTCCTTTTCTAAAACCCGTGATGGAAGGTGGAAAATTGTCATTAGATTCGCACCATCTCTCTAAACGAAGTTTAATTATGTCCTCAAAGGTTTTCCGTACACATGAGGATATAGCAATCGGCCTGTAACTAGGGATGGGATCAGTCGGACTGCCCTTAGGGATAGAACAATTTTAAACGTGTTCCAGCTCTTTGAAATGGCACCCTGCTGTAAAATATTGATTATAAGGACTAGGTGGTCTTTCGTAGATGCGGGCGTTTGCCTTAGCATCGAATAAGAGATGTTGTAATGACTCAAAACGGTGTCCTTCCTATTAGCTAGGACCACATTAAGTTCTTTTAACGAGATCGGATTTGTTAGGATGTCCGGAAGGGCATGGATGACATTTAATGGAATAACCACTGCGGATTGTTGCACAACGGAAGGAGCAAGTTTAGAGAGAAACTCTATTTTCCATGTATTGTCACGAACATATACATATACTGGTCTAGGAACTCTATTGAATTTTTCAATAGTGGAGCTGACATACGAAGTGGAGGAACTACGATTTAGAGTATAACAAAAGGATTTGAAGCCTTTTCTTTTTATGCGATGAAGAAGTTTTTTGGCTTCGGCCATTGCCTTTCTAGCCGCAACTAGATGGGATATTCTCCCTGTTTGATTAAATATGGCGAGGAAATGTTTTCTTTTATTGACCACCTCTGAGGATTCTTTGTCCCAGCATGGACAGGATCACGATGTGGTTTGTGGGAATGGTTGCATCCACAACCCATGATTATTTGAAAACTTATTCAAGAGACATTCTCTATATTTGTGCCAGATTATATGGTTTGGTTTCACTAGATGCGAGGGACTAGCAGGTTTGTCGGGAGGAAATGTCAATAAAAATAGGAAAATTATCGCTTCCATACTAGTCCTGACGGGTTTCTGTATTAATTTTAAGTGCAACATCAGGAGATGTTATTACTAGATCGATAATACTCCGAGCTAGGTTGGTTGGACGATCGTCATTCAATATTACAAAGCCAATGGAGTTTACAGCCGCTTCCAACTCAAGACCGTTGCGGTTATGGAAATGGTGGCTCCATAGTGGATGATGTGCCTTGATCTCTCCTGCTATTATACAGGTGGGATGTAGTGAGTTAACAATGTGAATCCATCAGTTTTTATTTAAGAATCCGTTAGGAGGACAATATCCGTACAGAATGGTTCTGCCAAATAAAGAGTTAATGATTTAGCGTGAAGTTTTTGACTAAAAAAGGAAGAAACTCTTCCGTAGCCGCCTTCTGTCATATTATGGAAGGAACTAAAGCGCTTTAGTTTTGGCCAAACAAATCCTTCTCTATAGAAGAATTCCAAGCCTGGTTTTTTGTTATATCCGGATTGGATATTCCAACTAACCAGTCACATCGACGTATGATTCATGATTTGAACAAGGGACGAGGTTATTGAGTATCGTGAGGAAGTTTACCAAATCAGAGGAAGAACTATTGGGGTTGACCGAGGCAAAATGGTTAATGGCTTTAATTAATGTATCGATGACGCTATATATAAAATTTGCTTCAGAAGAAGCTGTTGGATTTAAGAGGGGATAGGCAAGTATATTAAAGGATGGAGCCGATGGGATAGATAGAAACGATAGAATAGAAGAAGATTGCCTTAAGGGTATTTTTTCCGAGGTTTTAGGTTTAGGTCTCTTTCTTTTATGAAAGTTTCCTGTGGATGAGTCGCTGCCGGAATCCAGCCGCTCACCGACAGAATGTCGAGCAAAAAATGTAGAGGGAGTTGCTTTAGAGTGTTAGAGTGTTAGAAAATCACGGGAGGGCTCAATCGCCGGAAGGGTTACCTTATTTAACATGTCGTTCTATTTACAAAATGACAAGTGAGGCAAAGTAAGAATTTTACCTCTGCCCTTACCGCAGACGGACTACCTCGCGACCAAGTTCACTAGTAATAAAATTTGAATGTTTTTTACGTGTTCTTGTAATTGTCTACTCATTTCTTTCATATTGTCTATATATAGCGGCATAAACCGATACTAATTTTATGCCACTAGAAATTAATTAGTTACGTAAAAAATGTAGAAAGATGCCAGAAGCCTTGACATAATAATTTAATTGATCATTTAAATGTGAATGATTAAAAAATCAGTTGACATATTTGTATTATGGCAGTTTATTTAGAATAATAAGTTGAATAAGGTTATGTATCAGTTGGTGAGTAAACGGTTTATTTAAACCGTTCATTTTGAGCTTGCAAATATATGTGAGATTGCTGACATAAAATCAGTGTTGCCTGCGGAAACGCTTACCCCTGAAGCGATTTGCCGTTCACTGTCCAATGTGGCACGAGCGACATTGGTATTGGTGCAGTACTTTTCTAGATGGTAGGTGAAAAACGTCAAGTAGTGGCCTATTTTAGACGGCGGCTTCTCGAGCGAGAAACTCGTTATTACGAGTTTCTACACCGGAAAAACAATTGCTTGCTGTGGTTGGTGTGCTTACGCACAGGAGGGTCTATCTGTTAGGTAACCAGTTTGCAATTCTAACTGACCATAGAGCCCTCACTTATTTGAATAACTGCCGATTACTGTCATCAAGGATCTCTCATTGGGTACTTGCTCTTCAGGATTTTGATTTCAAAATCACGTTTGTGTTCGGAAAGAAAAGTTGCGGTGGCGTTATCGCGATATTCTCCGCCAGGGCTAAGCACACCAATGAATAAATTATTTCAAGTTGCACGATGTACCGCGTGGCCTAATACCAAATATTTTCTAGAAAAAAATGCTTTGTTGCAGTTGCAAGACGTTCTATTCAAGATAATAAAATAGGTGGAGCAAGAAGAAGTAAGCAGCTTCGTAGTAAAGCGAAGTTATCTATATTTGCTGCAAGAAGCGGATTTACCATTATTGCTATGGGACCCCGCAATTTTAGTACCAGATTTTTTCTTTTAATCTACTTACAGATCACTATACACTAATTGACACTGATCACGTGTGTTTTGTTTTCCCCATTTGAACATATTAAAAGCGCCATCTATTGGTTCTTGTTTTTTGCCTGTAAGAAAACTAATAACTACAGTATGTCAGTAAAATATTGATTGTCTACGCCACTAGATTCTACGTAAAAAGGTGCTCATAAGATGTGTTAATTTCGTTTTCATAACAAACTGCTAATTTCGAAAAATCAAGTTTTCTTTGGAAACTAAAAATTATAGAAAAATCTGTTTACTACCATCAGAAAATTAGCTCGAGACACCCTTATCAGAGTTTTGCTAGCATTTCTAGTTTCCAGGATACCCTATAGTAACGTCCAAATTTGGCCAACCTGTATATAAAAATAAAAATTGATTTAAATACATATATTCTATATTAGTTTTGATCTTATTTAGTAATTTGTTTTTTCAGAAACACATTATATTTTTTATTAAATACATATTAATTAGAAAATTTAAAAAAATTAAGTAATTAATAAATATTTAATAAAGAATACTTATAAATATATTAGTTTAAATACAAATTTCTAGCTAAATTATTAAGTATTAGTGGCGCCATCTCGGAGGAACACTTTGAGATATTTTGAAGGGGCTATACCTTCTAAAGGAGAATAGATGTTTTCTGTTTACAGCATTTAGCAATGCTGTAGCTTCTTTTTTTTGCCACCAGCGAGGTGTGTGTCAGGTTTTTACAATCAACGTACACAAATAAACAAGGCGCCAACTATTTTAATTTAAGAGGGCTGCTGATGGAGCCCAATGATTCATTTTTTATATTTTTAACAGGTAGATGACGAAACATTAAAACAATCAAACAACTATGAAATGGGTATTTTTTAACCTCCCTAATATAAATGGAACTATTTGCAATATAACTTCGATATTTTAGGATTCATATATTATTTTACGACTTTACCTGATAAAGGGAATAACTCACTAGAAAGACCAGTTGCTCTGTATATCCTGGAAGTTAGCTTGGCTTCGGCTTCGGCTACTAGGAAACGTACGCTAGCTTGCGCAGATACATCGAGCTACAGTCGTACAGCAAAATAGTGAACAAACTCCGGTTTTGACTTCGTTTAACGAGTAAAACTTATTTTTTTTGCACTTAATTTTATAAAACAAAGTAGAATATATAGATTTCTTATAGAAAAATGTAAATAATAATTGCATATACAGAAAATTTCTTTATTATTAAAGCTATGAATATAATATCATTATTTGGTTAATTAAAAAAAAGATCCACTTTTTATGATATAGATTATACATTTTTTCATTTATTTGTTGTTAATAATGCATGAAAATAAACTTAAAATTAAACAAGAAATATATAAGATAATATACATTTATTTATTTTTTAAAATCGTTATTTATGAAGAACCGAAAATTTTTTAGCGTATAATTGTTGTTAACAATGTACCAAAATATAAAAAAATATAAAAAAATATAAAAGAGGTATGAAATCAAATTAGTTCAAATTTGACTTATTTATTTTTTAAGAACGTTGTTTATGAAGGACCGAGCATTTTTTAGCGTATAATAGTTGTTAATAATGTACAAACATATTTTTAAAAAATTATTAAAAAAGTATGAAATCACCGGAGATTAATTCAAAATTGACTTTTATAAAACGCGC
Source organism: Tachinus sp. AB-2021 (assembly GCA_030264575.1). Taxonomy (NCBI): domain Eukaryota; kingdom Metazoa; phylum Arthropoda; class Insecta; order Coleoptera; family Staphylinidae; genus Tachinus; species Tachinus sp. AB-2021. The sequence continues at coordinate 782 of JARJEC010149917.1, read as the reverse complement.
GCTAAAATTTATTTATTTTTTAAAATTGTTATTTACGAAGGACCGAACATGTTTTTATAATTGTTGTTAATTATGTACAAAAATTTGATAAATATATAATCACCGGAGATTAGTTCAAAATTGATATTATACGTCACGCGCTAAAATTTATTTATTTAGTAAATAGAGACGGCTGTGGTTTAATTTATAATGCAAAAAGTGACGGAACTGAACTTGAAAGCGATATAAGAAAAACAAAAATTTAGATGATTAACATTTTTTTAGAAATTATTTATTGCTTTCATATTAGCACTGCAAAATTAAAGAAAAATCTGTATAATGTAATTAAATTAAATTAATTAAAATAACTTTTGTACAATAAGTAAATAACAATATTTGTCATATCTTTCATGATATTAGTACATACCTGTTATTTCATGTTTTTGTTCGTTTTCTCAATTTAGTGACCGGGAAATGGGGAGGGTTTCCGGCTGTCACGTGAGTGCGTCAAATGTGACTTTCGAGGTGACAAGTTCTAAAAATATATTTATGTTCTGAGATGTATTGTCTTTAAAAGTAAATAAACTGTGGGCATTTTTTTATTTTGGTTAAGTAATAAATAATTTAACATCATTAATTAATAAAGATAAGGAGATCCCTATTAATCTCAAGAGGAAGGTTTATTGCACATGTGTTCTCCCGGTTGCTACCTACGGCCTAGAAACAGTGACACTCACAAAGAAAAGTGCGAATAAGCTCAGAACTACCCAAAGAGCAATGGAAAGAGCAATGTTAGGAGTCAC
>JARJEC010149903.1:0-15265 GCA_030264575.1 Tachinus sp. AB-2021 | reverse complement strand
TGCGAATTATTTTCGCGCGGGCCTTGGAATTTCAATTGATGCCGATTACCATGGTGAATTAGTTATTGAAAATTACCAATTAATTTTTCGTTGTCGCTACAATGTTTAATTGGAATTATGAAATATTTAAGTCAATTTTTTACATTCATACTTTACAATATTTGATATAATTGCATGGTGTCGGACGGGCATAAATTGCCGTTCCAGGGGTCCTGGGTTCGAATTCCGGCAGTCCTTACTTGGAGGGTCGACTTTTTCAGGTTAAAAAAAGTCGCATTCGGCACACCATTTTTCGGGTAGGAAGAGAAACCGCTGGGTCCCGTGCGCTGCCTAGATGTTGCGTGCACGTTAAAAGCCTATTAATTCAAGTTGGGAGTTCCCGAATTAGCGACAAAATCCCAATTGTGGTTAATGCGCGATGCATTAAAAAAGAAGACTATTTTTACGAAAACTTTAGAATTCTATCGATTTTTCGAGAAACCGTTTCTCGCAACAATTTATTATTTTTCGATACCTTGCAATATTTTAAATTTTCTCGGGCTTTATTGAATCACATTTGAAAATCGCGGAGTGCCTTGGAATTGAAATTGATATCGGTTACCATGGTGAATTTGTTATTAAAAGTAACTTCCGTTAATTTTTGCCGGATTGAATTTTACTTGTTGGTTTAACATTTAAAAGCGTACGATTTTTATTGAAGCAAGAAATTGTGCGTAATTATTATTATTATACGACATAAAACGCGGCGAAGGAAGTTGCTCAATTTCCAATGGATTATTATAATCGACATCCGGAAATCATATATAACAACGACAACAACAGGCAAGGCAGGTTCACTACGATGATGATGATGATGATGATACATACGTAAGTAGATACACCTGACGTTTAACACCTATTACATAAAGCTGCGTTCGTATTTACGGCAGACACCTTCCTCAATGTGTTTTCGTGGGTAAAAACGGGTTCCTTTTTGCCGAGAAAAATAAGATTAGCAAACCCCGTTTGCTAAAAACGAAAGAAAGAAGAAACAGGTAGAGTCGATGTGCAAATTTTCGATAAGAAATGAGGAAATAAGGCGGCGCAGAAGGGGGCCCGGTAAAGGATGCAGCTGACGGCACAAAGAAGTGTATTATTATCAGCCCGGTCTCATCTTATCTATCATCTCGCCGTTTTCATTCCCTTGCCAAACTTTCTCTCGAGGTTTGGTTGGGTACATATTACATACCACATACATACTACATAGTTTATTTAACAGACGAAGGATTGCATGTTGCACTCACTCACTCGGGGCCAAAATGAGACAAAGAAAAGGACAGTCTGGCGTGATGGAGAGACTATAGAAAGAGATCGGAATATTCACCACAGTCTGATCGAGCAGGTAAATAGTCCAGCAGAGCCAGGTGGCATCGAATCGTAATGAATTGCAATGGGCAAGTAGGGAGATATCTCGGATATCTGTCTGGTCCGCTGCTGCGTGCGGGCAAAGCACAATGCAATGAGCAAAGTAAGCATCCGTCCGTCCCTGCCGTCCCACGCAGGACGCAGGACAGATGTGTGCGTAAAAGCGAAGCTAACCAAACGGGAGAGAATCGGAGAAAAAATGCGTACACACACATATATTATATTTATATCAGTGCAGACTGTAAAAGTGGCTGAAAATAGCCGGAGAACGGAGAACAGATGCATCTCAAAATAGGCGAGATATCACAGGGGGCGACGGAATCACACGAGACGACTAAACTGCGACTTGCAAAAGCAGGAGAAGGATTAGTTTTTTTTTTTCGAATAACGAATGAATGAATGAATTCACATCGGTCATCGCAAGTCGAGGATGAGACAAGAGACCCAAGAAATTGTTTTCGAGACGTGAATTTATTTCTGATTGTTGTGCTTGCTTGCCTGAATGTTCCATGACGCCAGATTAGCAGCGAGCGGCTAGGACGGTCTGAATAGCGGGCGGCGGGCGGGGATTGGGGAAGAAAGAACGCGGCGCGGCGCGCTGCTGATCGCGGTCAGAACAGAATAAGATGGATGTGAATCACTCACCATAATAGAGAGACACGTCATGATCTTCCGCGAGATCCCAATGGTGGTGCTGTTGCTGGCGCCCTCCCCGAAGACGACGACGTTCTCGGTGCCCGTCTGCTCCGGATGAGATAAACAAAGACGACACACTTCATAGAACTTCGGCGGCACCACCACACTACACATATTTAACAGGGGGCACTGGCAAACGCAAAATAACAAAGCAACACATGAACCGGAACCAAGAGAGGCGCTCACATTTATCCAAATCTTTTTATTTAGCAGATCTATCTCGATTTAATTTACTTCTTCTTTCTTTCCACTTTACGCACAAATATCATCATCACTGTGCCAACCAACCCTTAACGAACCAACAACTTAATGATAACAACAACAACAAATAAATAATCAATCAATTACACACATAACAAACAATAATTAATAAGAATAAAGCACTGAATTCGCCGCCGTTGCCGTCGATGTTGACGATGGTGATGGTGAAGTGATGTTACGAGTTAAGATGCACAAAATACTGCTAATAATAATACCACTAGTTTGTTGTTATTGTGCTTGGATTATTGCTCTTGCTGCTGCTGCCGCTGCTACTGCTGCTGCCGTTGTTATATATATTATATTTTTGTAATTTTAGGCGATAACAACGGAGACGCCGCGATTACAAGTCATTTCGCTGGGCCCCGAAGCGAATTGGTCGTCGTCGTCGTCGCTTGCATGCACTTCACTCACTGCCGCTGATTGCTGGTGCTGCTGCTGGGATATAAATTAAGGCACTGCCATGGCCACCTTGATTAAAAGGTGCTTTGATTAGCGAGCGATGCCACTCTGTGTGAGTGTGTGTGTGTGTGTGTGAGAGCCGTTGCCTCCTCTCCTTTCTTATCACCACGCGATTCCTCTATCCGCACACAGAGGGCCCTCCAAATTCGGCCGCACGTTTTTCTCGCATACCAATACATTCGCCACAACAAGTAGCGCCATCCCAGCAGCGCAAATACGATTCACTACCGTAGACTCCTTTTCCGTTTTCTTTTTTGGTTTGTTTTCGCTTCAATTCGTGTTTTTTTTACGTTTAAGTTTTTCCACATTCGCTTATCGCGGATAAAATAGTCTTTAAAATTGGTTAAAAAAAACTGTAGTTAGTTGTGCGATTTGATTTATTGTATAAATTTAACGTTAGAAATATTGAACTAGTCTAATCACTATTATCAAATACCTCTGGATTAGCGCTTGTTTTTATAAACATATAAATTGCGCAGATCCAGCCTAGTCACGATTGCCGCCCACTAAAATCCTGCTATATAAATAATCAAAAGAATCAAGATGAGGAAATGGACAGATAAATATGAAAAAAGAATAATTGCTTAAAATGTACTTAAGCATTTTATATAAATGGTGATGAAAATTTTCTAATAATTAATGCTGATTTATGTTGTTGGTGTTGTTATCTTCCAATTCGTTGCTGGCGATGTTGTGCGGTCCCGGGCCCTTATCTATGCCGGCGTCTTTGATCCTCGATTGAACCTCCATGAAGCTACCCTTGATTTGATCCAGTGCTGCACCGAGACCCGTCTTTATTTGATTGAACTCTTGCGTAACAAGCGACAATTTGCCCATTAGATAATTCAAATTTTCATCCACTTCCGTCATCCTTCCGGTTATTTGAACGACCTGCAACGTTTTCATTTCAATTTGCAGAAACCAATGTTCAGCCTATTTTTTGTTTATAAGTTACCTTTCCTTTCATGCTGTCCATAACGCTCAGCGATCCATTTACGTACGAATCCGTTTGATTCTGCAATTTATTGAGGGTGTCTGTGCTCGCACTCATCTGCTGATGCATTATTCCAATCTGCCTCCAAACCTGATCGATTTCCTGGCCGATTTTCGAGGTGAGATTTGCCAACGCACCACTTTCCCCGTCCAGCACTGACAATTCGAAACTGTCAAATCTGAAAATTAATTTTTAATAACGTCGACAAACTGTCAAAATATCGACAAATGGACAGTTGACAACTAATATTATATTTTTTAAATCAATCTTCGTTTGCCTTGCCGTTTTAAAAATGCGGCGTGGTTACCTTTCATTGATTGAGTTGTTGACTTTCTCGCCGTGCTCTTTGACCAAATTGCCAACTTCCAATAAGATTTGGTGAACGCCGTATTCCACCCGCCGTTTGGTATCTATCACTCCATCGGCGGTTTGCATCATGACTTGTTCGACTTTCGGCAGCGACGAAACTTCATTTTTTAATTGTTCGTAGGCGTTGGCGGTGTTTTCGGTCAGCGTTTCCGTCATTTCCGTTAAATCGGTGATGGATTTCATCAGTTCCTCTTGTTTCGCGTCGTGATTTTTCATCAGCTCTCTCAATTTGGCATCGATTACTATTGCGGATTTTTCCGTTTGTCGCGACGTTTCGTATTTCAGTTCTTGCAGATGGTTCAAACTCGCATTTTCCGCCTTTTCAAAGTCCGCCAAGTCGGGAATTTTCTTGATTTTATCGACTATTGCGTTTACGCCGGTCGAAATTTCGTCGATTTTCTTTTTCTGCGTGGAAATAGCTGAAAATATACTTTGTAGATTAGTTAAAATGTTTTCCTCGCTATTTTTCTTTATAACTTTAAATCTATTTTATCGAGAATTTTTGTACATAAATTTGCCCGCCCGGTAATACGTAATTGCGTATTTGCGTCCACGAGAATAATATAATAAATTTTATTTTATTGTAACATTGGTTTGCTATTTACCATTCATAAAACTTTGCTGCCAATCTTTTTGCTCTTTGTAATCCAAGGGCACCACTTCTGTCTGCACTTTATTGTTGTATTCGGCCAATTTGTGTTCGAATTTTTGGAGCAGCAATTCGCTGCTGCTCAGTTGTTTCTTGACTCGATCGAAATCCTCGGCCGATTTTCCGCTGTCTTTGATGAAATTGGCGCTGTCGCTCTTAATTTTTTCCACGCTGTCCTCGATTTTTTTTGTCGAATCGGTGACGTTGTCGAGTTTCTTCATAATGCCGTCGATTTGTTTGCCGCTATCGGACGAGTTTCCTATTTTATCGATAATATCAGTCTTGAGTTTGTCCATCACGTTGGGCAAATTTTTGTGTATATCTTCGACGGTTTCGAACGTTTTCTGTAGTTGGGCCCTCTCGCGTTCGTCTTTTTGCATTAAAATTGTTTCGACGGTCGCCATTCTCTCGTCCAATCTGCTGATCGTTCCCTTGACCGGATCGAGAAGTTTAATTCTTTTGTCGATTGTCACAAAGTTCTTTTTAATGTGATCGGCCAGCGCCCTTTCTCGGAATTCGTGCCTTTCCAGTTTATCTTCAATCGAACGCAACATGTGCACCACCGACAAGATGGCATCTCTGATGTCCTCATTGCTGGAACAAATTTTGTTATTGTTATGTATGAATATTCTGCAGACGGATGGGATGGCGAGCAACACATTAATTTTGATGGACATTCCAGCCGGGGATTTAAGCACAGATGCTGCAAAACAGCACTGACTGTTTGTCTAAAAATAAATATACATCCATATAGTTCGTTTACCCCCAGCTTAATAAATTTAATAGTTTCAGTAGGTCGCTGCTGAGATTTCTTCAAATTTTTTAACTTCAATAAAATGAAATATGGGTGACACATGTTGTTCGCTGCTTGGTGTCTGGTGTGGGAATTGTGCAGAATACTTACGTAACAGTTCTTTGCACGGGTGGCACCGCACCAATCTGTTCCGTTGCGAAAATGCAGCAACACGCGCCAAACAAAAGCAGAGCGGGCGTTTTCATGTTTCGCTAAATCGCGTCTTTTCGGCTACGGTTTTATTGTGTGCCCCACAATCTGAAATAACAAAAATTCGTATTCAATTCAGATAATCGCAATCTTGTGAACTCCTGACCCCGTACAAGGTTTATTTTAATATTGGAAAACGCTCATATTTCCTAGAATTGTTTGTTTGTTAATTGCGGCCAGGAAAATATTTTTCTTTATTTATTTTGATTCAATTTAATCCCCATTAAATTACTTCTTAATAATTGAGCAACTGGAATCGTAAGTGATTTTGATGAGACATGTGCATATCTTCCTGTTAATCTCAAGTGCAATGGTGCACGCATTAATTTTTAATTGCAACAGAAACTCGCGTTAATCAACCCTTTTATAATTATATATATATATCATTAATGTTATAAATATAAATGTAGAAAAAAAATATTTATTTTCAAAAATCCTTACCAAATAATCTATGTATCAATCACTTTTCAACTCAATTTCCATCTGTTCACAAGTCGCTGTACAAATGACACTGATGCTGATGATGTGATGATGATGAGGATGCTGGATGAGGAATAATGAGAGAAAGAGGAGGTTTCAGAAATAACTGCAGGCAACTACTGCCACATCGGGACGTGTGCGTTTGTGAAACTGAAGCAAGAACCCAACGTGCGAACGAACTAATTTTTAAATTAAAATTGTGCCCCCTCGGGTGGATTTTTTTGTTTGTTTTGTTTTCAATAAACGCGCGACATCTATGTGGCCCAGATAAAACTTAACTATGTTTTCAAACTCTTGAAGAAATTGGATTTGATGTAGTTATCAAATCCCACTTAGGCAACTACCGGAACAGTAAACGTTTTCTTTAAACTCTGGTGCAGTTATATTTAAAAGTATTAAGGTATTCCTGAAATTAATGAAAATGATTCAAATGAATTACCGGCTGCATTTCAGTTTGTTAAAACTGATCAAAACAAACTTATTTTAATTTGATGAAAAGGAACTGTCCGCTACTTTTTTTTCTTTCAAATTTATTGCTATGAAAATATAAATAAAAGATTTGCATCGTCATGGCAACCGATCAACAGTTGTTAGAAAAATACTTACTGAAGTATTACATACCTAATAACAATATAATTGCGAGTATTATCATATTATAATTATGTTATAAATAAATGTAAAGTAAAAATGATTTTAATGATTTTAAATTGTGGTTGATACTACCAAGAAAACGAAGATGAACGACTGGTTGAATACCTAACCTCCTCCCACCCATTTATAGAAATCGCTATAATATTTACATTTTGTAAATGATGACCTCCAAACTATCGCCGAATTAAATAAATATATTACGCGGTCGGGACAGCCACTAGCGCAGCGCAGTAACGAATTGGACGATCATCTCTCAGCCTCAGCCACTCATTGGAACAGTCTCAATATGCCCGCCGCAGAGAAACCGAAATGGGTAAATTTTGCATTTGGAGGTCTTTCAGGGTGAGTAAATAAGAATCGATTTAAAATGAAGATTGATGGTAATAAAACAAGTTGATTTTAGAATGGGTGCCACTTGTGTGGTGCAACCTTTAGATTTAATTAAAACGAGAATGCAATTGAGCGGCCTCGGTGGTAAACCAAAAGAATACAAGACGTCCTTCCATGCGGCGAGGGGAATTTTAGCCAAAGAAGGTTTCTTCGCTCTATACACGGGACTTTCCGCAGGCTTATTAAGACAAGCTACTTACACCACGACGAGATTGGGGGTGTACACTTGGCTTTTCGAAATGGCCACGAAAAACAGCGAAGGAGGGGCGCCGCCCAGTTTTGCTCTTAAGGCCGTGTTGGGGATGGCGGGGGGCGCTGCGGGAGCATTTGTTGGTAAAAATAAAATGTTTTTAATCTAATCGTAATAATAAAAAAATATTTTTAAAATAAGGCACACCTTCGGAGGTGGCTTTAATTCGCATGACGTCCGATGGAAGATTACCGGCCGCCGAACAAAGAAATTATAAATCGGTATTCGACGCGTTGTTCCGGATAGGTAAAGAAGAAGGCGTTGCTGGGTTATGGCGTGGAGCTATTCCAACAATGGGTCGTGCGATGGTCGTTAATGCTGCGCAATTGGCGAGTTACTCGCAAGCCAAACAGGTACTCATGGATTCCGGATATTTCAAAGACAACATTTTCTGCCACTTTGTAAGCAGCATGATTTCCGGATTGGCAACCACCATCGTTTCTATGCCCGTCGATATTGCCAAAACCAGGTTACTAACAAAATTTTTATTTCTATATATACATCGTTTATTTAATATCTCAATAATTTCAGGATACAAAACATGAAGGTGGTGGATGGTAAGCCTGAATATAAAGGTGCCATCGATGTTATTCTTAAAGTTGTCAGAAATGAGGGGCCGTTGGCTTTGTGGAAAGGTTTTACACCGTATTACGCACGTCTGGGACCACACACTGTTCTCACTTTCATCATTTTAGAACAATTCAATAAATACTACAACGTTTATTACCAATGATGAACCGTTGTCGTAATTTTAGCCGTAATTTCGTGTACATTTCATTTTTAATTGTTTTTTCATTTTATTAGAGCATTTATTTTTGGTATATTTATTGATCGATTGTTACTGCTGATGATTAAAACGAAATGATTATATTATTTTTCTTATTCAACATAATATTCTTCTTCATCAGTTGATACCAATAGTCATCATTTAATTAATACGGTTACAACTAGATTTATCAATGATCAAGCGAATGCCCTTTCACATTTATTAATGTCTATTGATCAATTGGAATTAATGTTATCCGTTGTTATCTAATAATGGAATTTTTATTGTGCAACTGATGATAATAATAGATTGGACAAATGTGATAATTGCTTGCTAAATAGACTCGAGCAAAAATATATTAAATATTTCATGTAAACCAACCAAACCAATATCTGTCGTCCATTCTATTTATATTTGCATCATTGAACACCATTGACTGAAATAACAACTCCAAGGTTAAGGTCCTGCTCAGCCAACTGAGTTATTAAAATAATTTGTAGTAATCAAACAGGCACACTTTCCATTTAATTAAAGAACTTTTTTTTTGGAATCCATACAACAATTTTCATAACAATATAAACTCATTGATTTTGTTAATTCAAATTCGCAACTTACCCTCCTTTACGAATTTATTTTCTTCCTGTTTAAATTAAAAATAAATAATCTATATGGATGGGAATAGACAACATCATTATTATTTGATTTATTTATACTTTGACATTCAATTCTCATTCATTCTTCATGATGTATCATGAAATGAAACTAATTCAATTTGTGCGCTAAATAAATAATGAAATCAATTAAACTGGGATCAGTACTTATATGAGTCGATTTATAAAATTTAATTCATTTCAATCCCGAAGGATGACTAAAAAACAATTCACAGTCGCTTAATAACACATTTTGGAATGCTTAACGCAAAATAAAATAATGTAATCACAGAAAAAATCTTTTAAAATCAATCAAAATAAAATTTGATTACCATACATTTTTAGCAAAGCAGGCGTCTTTAAAATTAGTCACGTTCAAACCGGAAAAGTAATCGTCGTGAATGTACCTAATGATATCCTCAATTTTACACAAATTTATTTTTTGCTCGACGGTCACGATGTCTTTGCAAAAACCGATCTGTTTGGTTACGTCCCGACCGTTTGAGAGTACCCTGAAGTACACTCCTCTGGCACCACGTTGAGAATCCCTGTTGTCGCTGTACACCTCAAATATGATACGACCGGCATACCTCGATAGCAGAGGATCGTTTTGTAAACCCAATGCCGTCGATAATTGCTCCAGAGTATGATCGTGCCCTGAATATAAGACAAGTAATGGACCGTTACTGGAAACCTAAGAGTTTACATTTTATTATTGAGTAACGTCTCTTATAATTTACATAATTATTTACCATGTGAAGCATTTGCGAGACTATATGCTTGATAATGCCATACGATCTTAACAAACAAAATCTCCTCCAATTGACATTTTTCCATTTCTGATGGGTTATCCAATCGGTGTAGGCAAACAAACCCACGACATTTTGTCTCCTGCAAATATGAAGTACAATTAAAATTTTTGACAAAATTTTGCTTTCACTACCGCTTAAAAGGTTAAGTTAAACAGATTATGTTGGCTGTTGTAAGTAAAATTGATCAGATTTTATTTTTTGACAGTTTTGGGTGTACAGTCGTGCTCACATAAATCTTGTACATACATTTTAAGTCTAGTTACGCGATCATCTAAAACTGTTTGTTGTGCAAGGTGCAAGTGACTTTTCATGTTACCTAACCTATCGACAGATGCCAATTTGGGCGAATCAGTATAAATGTTACACCAAAGAAATTTGATTGTACTACATTTATGTGAGCATGAATGTACACGTGACAAACCTCACCTAACACAATTATTGGGGCCGTCGCAAGGCAAAGTACTCCCATGGCAGACATACGTTAGAAGAGCATCTTTGACGGCATGTGGGTCTCCTCTAAAATTACCCTGTTCCACGTTCGAAGAAAATATGGAATTACCCGTATTTTCAGCCAACAAACTAACTGCCGGATGAGATTTCAACTCGTTATTGATCACATTCTGCACCAACCTAAAAGTGCAAACAAAAATAGAGAAATTAGAGTATGAAATTTTGACATCTGACACCTGTCACCGAATCAGTCTTACGTGCAGTCCAATTTTGTTTAAGTTTTTATAATTTATTTAATTGAAATAAGTTATACGAGTACCGTGAATATTTATCAGATATGGGACAGCCGCAATCCTTAAAGCAAAAACTCATCGATTGACTTTCGATTATGTTGAGTTTGCTTAGAGTTTCTGTTGAAATGAAGCCGTAGAGAAATGCCAGTGCCGATTGAAAGGTCCTACGATAACGGGTGCTGTAAACGGCCACCTCGGATTGTGTCAGATTTAGCAATTTTGGCCAAATGTAGGAGTAGCTTTGTTTTAGTATGTGACCCAATGTGAGTAGTTGAGAAACACCTTGCATCGTTAGCTGACCCAGTTGGCATTGTCTGGGATGCATGGGTAGCAATGGAAATCCATGGAAGGAACCCGGACCGATCCAAGAAACCTTGCCGGATATTGTCAAGTTATGGAGATATCCCTGAAATGAATTTAGTTTTATTCTGATCACAATTTGCTTAACCACAATATTGTACCTTATAACCATTCAATAATTCTGTTTCAGGTGTCCCACAATGGACTTCAGAAATGTTACGTATGTGTTGTAAAGGTCCTCGATCGCCGTGCCTAATTAATACCAAAAGCCCCTTCAAAATCCAATTCTTCGATTCCAAACTTCCTATAAATATTAAACATTAATTCCATTTTATTTGTAGATTTAGAATCCCGGTACAAAAATAAAAAAGTGCAAAGTCCATACGCTTCACCGCCATCGCACAACTACGAGTGCTTTCTATTAATACACAAACAAGTTCTATTTCTGGACGTGTGGAGAAGACACAAATAACAAACAACTTGCAATGCCATATCTCATCTTTTGCAACGATTTATTACAAAAATGACATCCACGATAACTTTTCAACGATATCTCGATTGTTTCAAATGTCGAATCGAAATTTTATTGTATTATATTTTCTCATAATTTGGCGGTTAATTCTAATTCTAATCTCCTAAAGCAAAAACAAAATTATTAATCACCTTCGTCGCCGTCGCTGATATCGTGCGGTTGATTGCAAAGTTTAAAAATTCTTCTGGTTTTGATATCGAGACCTAAACTCTGAAAAAGCTCCGTGTTGATTGCGGCCGGTTCGATTGATTTTTGTTTAGGTTCCAAGAACTTGTAGATGCCGGCGATGAGCAGAAGTATCCAGATGCTCATAACAATGTAGCATCGGACGGCCTTCTGCTGTGCAGGCAAGTGGAAAATATCCAACAACATTTCGCCTCTCGCAACCCTTCATTTGGACTAAAATATATAACATGCAACGTTTAATAATTACAATGATAATTGGCTTTATTTTAAATAGCAAATACATTGTTGGAAATGTCTAATTAAGGCAGGGTTCAGTAGAAGTCGCGGGTTTTCTACAAAAACCTGTAGTTTTTAATAAATAAATAATTTAAGTAGGTTTCTCAACAATAATTGTCACTAAAACGTTGCCTGGCAACTATGCGAATAAAATTAAAGATTTACCCGGACAAGACCAAGAATCAAAACAAAATGGTCGAAATTCGATGAAAAAATAACGGAAAAATTGACTATGTTACATTCGGTTTGCTTAATCCGTTATTTAAAAAAAAATGCTATATTGATTTTTAAGGTCACCCATTTATACAAATCTATCATTTACACTTTAATGGTAATCGGTAAATTTCTGCAATCGGTAAATTTCGATCGATTAAAATTACCTTCGGTCTCATTGTTTTAATTATGCAAGTGATGTTGGTGGGGTCCGCACATAATATGCACATGTCGTGCAATGAACTCGCATCCGACCTGCTGCACGAATCCATGTTAATTGTTGCTAATAGTTAGTTAGTTAGTGCTATCTGTTTACATCCTTGGAAGCTTGGAAGGTCCTGCAACAAAGATTATAAGTTCAAGCTTGATAAGAATAAGAATGAGATAATGTTGGTTGTAACCTACAATAAATTTATTTATAGAAACGGTATGGGAGGAAAAGTATTTACGTAATTGACACTTTAATCTAATCTCAATTTATTTTATTTGTATTATTTTTATTTGGAGCCTCGCGGATTGATTGTTGCAATTAGAATTGGTTGCACTTGTTTACATCGCTAGTTTTATTTTTGAGTGCACATTGCACAAGAACAAATACTCGGTTGATTGGATTGGATTCGTTTCATTGCGTACTTAGCTTGGTTAAAGCAGCAGTAGTAGTACAAGAAAAGTAGTCGTTTGGTGGCTGCTGGTGAGATAGAGATAATCTGATAGCTGTCAGTTGTTGAAAATTCAAGAGTGAAGTGGAGGGCGAGGAGTGAAATTATCTGCGCTGCATTTTAATCGCGCGGCGCAAGTGGACGTGTCGGACGTCGCATTTCGTTGTTATTATTATCGTAACATTTTGATTAATACTTACCTGTCGCGTCAGCAACGGCTAAGGCTGAAATTAAATGTGAAACTGTTGCATTCTTTTGTTTTGAATTTCATTTGCTGTTAATTGCACATTCGTTAAAAATTAGTAGGTCCCGGCGTAAACAAGAGAAGCACGTGACCGCGGCATGCTTCGATTGCAGTGGTGGGGGGGACGTATTTTCAGCGCGATTTTCGACCTAAACGGCAAAATAGAGACGGAGTCGTCGCTGGTAACCGTCGCCGTCGCGTAAATCGAGCGATTGTTGAGACTTGAGAGATACGCGACTGAGGTCACGTTTACATCCAGCAGAATTTTTCTGGCCGGCACCAGTCGTCGCGTTCCTCACGTGCACCACGTACATACCAATTTCTTTCGATCAAAACAAATGTGATTTTCATCTTTGGATTTTCTTCCCCCACTGACATTTTCAAAGCAGCTGTTTACAAATTAAAATAATTACAAAAAAGCAAGTGCATTGTATTGTATAAATTATATTGTATTATTATTGTTGTTGTTGTTGTTGTGGTCGTCGTCGTCGTCGTTGTTGGGTGGCATCGAGCAGTAGTGTTGTTGCATCGTAATCGTAGCCATCCTGTGGTGTTATGACAAGTTTATTTCTGCTGCTCGGTTTGAATTAAAACGCCAATTCCTCAGATGACATGTCCCAGCGGGATACTGTTATACATCTAGTGGCCGGGGGGTAAGTAACCAATCATCCGAATTAGTTATAACCTAAAAAAAATAATTTATTATTATACGCATTACATAAGTGCTGCCGTCGTATGTATTTAGTTGGCATCATTCAATCGCCAATTCCGTCCGTATCATCGCATTCCGATTTCGCATCAGTTCCGAATCGATTCGATGAAAACGGCAATATTTATGTAAACAAAAACAAAATCACGCGGTCAACGCCTACCACATCATAATGTCAAATTGTTTACATTTAATTGTGAGAAAATTTGGAAAAAAATCGGAAAAAAATACCGTTCCGAACATGTTTGCAGCACGCCGCGAACGAATGATCGCGTTCTATTAATAAAACACACTAAAATAATAATAATTTTATTTTTGCAGCCATTTAGTGGCGTCGAGATAATCACATTTATAAACATCGCTGCTGTCCTTCCCCCGTCCAACGTTACATTGTAAATTAATTTGGCATTAAATAAAATAAAAAAAAAGTAAATACATTCGCAATATTACAACGCGCACAATCAACTTACAAATTCAAGGTGAATTATAAATAGAAATATAGGACACAGTCGGCGCGATGCATTATTTCCGAAAAGAACTGAAAAGACCGAACGAACCGGTTCGCATTTCATTTCCTGACTTCGTTGGTGGCAACAAAATTGGACAATAGATTTACAAACATAAACAATATTTTTATTAATACATAATATGTACCGTGTATCCAACCATTATGTTACTAAACCGTTTGACATATTTTACAATGTCAAACGGACATTTAGTCCAATAATTTGTTTGAATTTGCGGCGTGCGTGTCTCATTTGCTACGTTCAACAAACGGCGCAAATAATATGAGATATTGATTACATACAAATTGTCATAGATAGTATAACAAGTGGTTGTTTGTATATTATCGATAATTTTTTCTAGTACCAAACGACGAAAATACGAGTGCGTAGCACGAGTTGTATTTTCTAAAGATTGGTATTAGAATGAGTTTCATTTAGAAAAAATATCGATAAACGAACTACGAGATTACATTTGGCATGAGAATATATATTTTTTCTTTTCAACCAATTATTTATTATTAAATTCATATTGACGGACTATAACTTGTCAGATATGACAGATATATTCAAATGAATTTGCGTTTCCCATTGGTAACTATATGCGTTGCCTTGGTAATAAATTATGTTCACTTTTCAAAACGCTATTTTATTCAAAAATTGTATTCTCATTCTAATCAAATCAATTTAATATAGCTGTCAGATTAAATATGTTTTTCTGTTTGAATTATATTTCCGAAACCGTTGTGCAATTATTTTTAATTACATCGTTTCGTAATCACAATAATAATAATAATAATATTACGCGACGCGTTCTAATTTAAATCTCATTCGAATATTTCGAATAGTTTGGCGCAGAATCACAATTGAACGATTCTAATGCAATTGTTTTTTTTTTGTGGGGTTTCGGTGCAACGGACTGAATTTATTAATCAGTTGCGGCAAGGTCATGTAATGCGCATTTCTTTCTTCTTCGGTCCTATTTTTGTTGCGTGCCACCAACGAATGTTTAATTGATCGATGCCTGTATAAGTTTAGATTTTATTGTATTCCGTCTTGATTCGTC
>JARJEC010149862.1:0-10807 GCA_030264575.1 Tachinus sp. AB-2021 | reverse complement strand
ATATATATATATATATATATATATATATATATATATATATATATATATATATTATACTTTATAAGTAACCCAATCTTAAACAATATACTAAACTTGTAAAAAATATTAATTTTGTAGACAAAAAGACACAGTGTGTTAGTTAGAAGACGATAAGATAACATAAAATGTTTATCTGCTGTAGTGTTGCATTGTATATAAGTTCTAATTCATTATTCTTTTTTTAATTTTTAATTTTTTTATTTAATTTATCAATTTTTCAATTTTTCTTTTGAAATTTTTTAATTTGTTAATTTTTTTTAATTTTCAGTATTTTAACTTTATATTTTTAAATTTTTTTGAAACATATTTTATTTTTCCTTTAATTTTAAACTTTTAGTATTACATTATTATTATTATTAGTAGTAGTAGTAGTAGTAGTAGTAGTAGTAGTAGTCGTAGTAATGCGTAAGTTTTTAAGTATATATCAATACGCAAAGTAATTTGTTTTAGCTAATCAATATTTAATTCAATATTCTAAATAGCAACAGTTGTTTCTCAGATAAATATTGGATGCAAAATAATTGTAACTGCAATTCTTGTAACAACTGTCTAAAGAACCTACATTTTAAATTACTAAAAACGTTTTGGAATAAAGCGTCTAATTTCTTGTTTGGAATATTAAATTGACAGTAGAGTCTATGCCGGTTTGGGAGCCAATTTTCTATAAAGTTTTACATGGGGCGTAAACAACTCAAAATTCGTTAACTTGTTGTTGTCACGTAAAAGACTGCGCAAGTCAATGTTAATAATTGTGTTAGCAGTGGTGATACGGAACTGAACATTATAAATTGGCAATTGGAGTTGCAACAAAGGGGTAAAGGGAAACTTAATGTGTCCAACCAAAACCGAATTTTCAACCAAAAACAAAACTGTAAGCAAATATTTGTTAGCTGTTCTAGTTTTGGCCGAAATCTTAAATGAAACTAAAACTTATATAGTTATTTTAAATTTAGATAAATTAACACTGACAAAAACACTAGAAGGTAGCTACTATTTTCTTAGCTTTATAACAGATTATTTAATTGTTAGATTACTAGAATTAAATTTATTCAAAATCACTTTATTTTTAGAGGCTTATGAATTTAGGTACAAACAATATTGTATGTTGTCATATTTGCGATAAATGTAAATGTGTAAATACATATTGAAAAACATATTGTTAAGTAATAAATAAATAAAATGAATATAGATATATAAATCAAATATTTATATGTACTATTTCTCTCTATAATTATAAACCAATCATATCGAGCCATTTTTAAATTGTTGGCAAATTTGATTCCACTTACACTGAAAATTGTACGTGTGCAAGAATTACCCTGAAAATTGTGTAAGAAGTACACTGAAAATTGCACTCGTGCATTAATTACACAGAAAATTGCAATTGTGCAAGAATTACACCAATAAGTGCACTGGCGCTAAGCAACGCAATAAATAAATTAAACTTGGCAAAATAATTAATATCTCTTAGTGTTTGATACATAACCCCATCAATGTACACAAATCGAATTAATTAATATCTGCCGCATCCGATATTTATAACAAGTTTATTCGCTCGGAAAATAGTCTGCTAAATATATTCAAAAATTATCTAGAAAAGTTTGCATTCAAAACATGGCTGCTTTTAAAAAACCGAATTAATTCATTTTAATTGTAATTTGATTGTCAAAGTTTTGATCAAATTCAGTTTCTGGGAAACCATAATCTTCAAGCAAACATTTTGATTATTTTTTAATAATTCTCTGTGCACTACATATTACTATTGAAAATTTCATACATATTTAATACAGAAGGTGTTTTGGCTTTGAGTTATATTTTATAATTTTATTGAACTTAAACCAGTATATCTGAATTCGAAATAAAATATCCACAATATTTAAAGATAATAGTATTTTTATAAATAATGACAATCTAAATTACATATAAGTTTTCCTATAAGAAGCAATTATGTATTATTCGTAGATATAATGAATATAAACTTGGCCTTTTTCTACCCATTTGTGAGTTTATAACACATTAATAACAATAATTTATAAAAAAAACTTTAAAGAAAATCGAGCAACTGTATATTTTAAACAGTGTAACTAATGCATCATTTGCAATAGATTTTTACATTATTTTATTCTATCCTATTGTTGATTTAAATAAAGTAAAGTCTGTTAATATTTACCATTTGACCATGTTGGGATGGAGTGCAATGTAATACACTATAAATTTACTACAACAATCACCACAATGTTTATTATCATCTAATAAACATTGTCATTAACAAATCATCACTGTTCACTTTAATTTATTAATGCGAAAAATGATAGTCGCAAACTGAAGCGGCCATTACAATGCCATATGACAATCTAGTGAGAAACTAAGACCAACTATGCCAACAAGCTGGTAAATACTATTACCAAATTAAATAAACGTTGTCGGATATAAGTATTTCGGTGTTAAATGAATAATATATAATTTTACTTGAACGCAATAGATAGTTGGAACAAAATGGATAAAATAATTGATAAGACTGAAATAGAAAACAATTTTAAAATAAATTCATTTCTTATTAGAAATGAAGGAACAATGACATATTTAAGAATAAACGAAGTACGAATGCCCGAGTAGAAATAACCGTTTATGCTATAAATTAATTTTAATGTTTCGAAAAATCAAAATATTTTATTAGAATTGAATTTATCTGAATTACAAATAATATATTAGCTACAATATTGCGGCATTGTAGTATTTTTATAAATGCCAATATACGTTTTGCTGTAGAGCAAGAAGCAAATATTTATTGTTAGACTAATAAATATAATCATAGTGTTTTTTATCTGATTGAGACTTCATAGCACAAAAATAACATTACAATTTATATGTATTTTTAAAGAAAATCAACCAAGTGGACTTTTAAAATGACACATTTTACTGCAATCATACAGTATTATATTCTATCAAATTATTGATTTAAATAAAGTAAATATATATTTTTATATTTACCGGATGACCATGGAAATATCGAGTGTGATACTATTTTCATTTTTAAATAATCCATCCGCGATGCTAACAATTACCACGATATTTATTAGATGACATTGTCATTAATACATTAGCACACTTTACTATTGACTTTAGTTCATAAATGCGAAGTTGATTGTTGCGAACTGTAATGGTCATTACATACACTTAGATAACACCACATGACATAGTGGTAAACTAATGCCAACTTTGAAAGCAAGTAGATACAACAACTAATCGTAATACCAACATAAATCGTTTTTGTCAAATATGATTTCTAATTATTAAAAATATTTTATATTGTCTTATTTGAAAAAAAATTTAATACAAATGCGGAATAGCAGTAACATTTATAATTTAATACGTATTTAATTGTTTGTTTCTTTGTTTGTTTTTTCTTTCTTCCATTTTTTCTATCTTTCCTTCATTCTTTCGTTCTTTCTTCCTTTATTTACTTATTTAAAAAACCAATAAAACCATTTTGTAGAGCATATTCAATGATTCAGCCGGTTCGCTAGAACCGTATGTTACAAAATATTTAATTTGGCAAACCGATTGTTAAAATTCTTTTATTACAGGAAATTATTATAAATTTTTTTATTGTCACCTAGTATAGATGATTAATCAGTTCTCCGGATTTTTCAGTTTTATAACTCATTCTATGCGGGAAATTTTGTCCCAATTCAAGCCACAACAGTTTTGACATAACAAGTTTCGATGTTTCAAATTCTATGTACCTTTAACAGACGCTTGTTTTCTAACAGTCCGCTCTGCCGCTCATTAATTCTAAAAAAAATCGTGTTTAGTCGGCTCCCGCATTGTAGCGATACTATTTGAAGTCAGCGTCAATCTGCTATGTTTGTGTTTATGTTTTGTGCTGCACAGAATGTGTTAAAAGTGCAGCTAATGCTTATTTAAAATAATTACAGATCTTAATGTATAATTTAAATAAATATACGATTTTGAATTTAGTGATTTTTAAAAAATATTTCTAAATAAATATCCATGCGAACCAGGTGCGTAAAGTTAGCGGGTGAGTTTCAAGTTTAGATTTTTTACGTTGCTTGTTTGTACTTCATTGTCCCTTAGGAATTTTCGATGTGCGTTTCTTGGGTACAAAACTTCACACAATGAAAATTCAAAACTTCACGCATCTCTCTCTTCACGCGGTTGTTGAGCAAATTGAATAAAATCACTATCTAGAACAGCTTCAAACTAATCTAGGTCAAATCATAAGGATGGTTTCGACCTCTACTACGTGGTACTTCATCATAAAATAAAATAAAACAATTTACTATATTTTTACCACAAGCATATTTTTCGGGTAAAAACTTAGTAAATTGTTTTAGTTTATTTTATTTAATCTATTCAACATTTTACAAGATATTATTTGAGGTCATAAATTTTGAAAAGCCAGGTGTTTACGTGTTTTAAGAATCTCAGATGATAACTTGAAAAATGTTGAAATGACCTAGATTAGTTTTATTTTACAACCAGCTGAGCATTTATGTATATTTACTCCTTCTGTTATGAATTATTAAAATAATATTCCTAATATGAATGTAATACGCTTGGGTACTAATCTTTAAATGGGAAAGGGTTGGTAACAGGAGATTTGAAGGTATGTATCACAAATATATCGCGACGCGTTTATCCCCAATGCATGGATCTAGCGACTGAATTTATTTTACTATTTTAGGAACCTACGAACCCAAATATCTACATCTTTTTCAGGGTTCTTTTTTAATTGCCCGATCTACTTTGAGCTTGATTTAAAGATTTATTTATATGATTTATTAGATAAGATGCAATTAAGCACTCGTCTTCTGGGCCCCTTTAGGGTACAGCACGTTTCATATAATGGACATTTGGTCAAAATTTCATGTTAACAGATTTATTAATTAGACATTTTATCATTATTAGGAACAGTAGACAAGCTAAAATCTGCATGATTTTTTGTTAAAGCTCAACTATTCATTAAAACCTACACATTTCGTAACCCTAATAATTAACAATTCAATGGCTTAAAATGCCTCACTTTAAAAATGCCATGTTGGCCTACTGATTGAAGTTGCCATTTCCAGCAACCAAAACGTTTAAGAAATGCCGGATAGACTAAATAACCAATCTGCTCAAAATTTTGCCAAAAACAATTTTTTTTTTCTTCCACCTTCCCCCACGCGTTGCATAATTATAAAGTACTACCTATATAGAACAGATTCCATCAAAATTTGTATTCATACATTTATGCTATATCAACAATGTATTAAAGCTCATTTTATTAGTTTTATAAAAGTATTCGCTGACCTGTTGGAAGACTTGTTTTGTGCCATTCCTACATCTGCACATTTCGATGTTATCAAATACAAGTATGACAAAAATTATTGATCAATTCCTTGAGAAGTTACTGTTTCTATGTCAGCCAGATGTCATCACTTGTACAGTATGTCATCACTTGTACAAAATTTAATATAATATCTTAGTATATAAAAAGTTTGTATTCAGTTGTAATCTTTTTTAAGTTTTATTTTTTGTCAAGTTGTTTGACTTGCTAACTTTGTTATAATTGTTAAATAGTAACAAATTACTGACTTTCTTTTATAGCTTTAATTGTTAAAATATCCAGTTGTAATGATTTTTGGAAATTATTGTTAGATTATATTTTTATATGATTTATGTAAGAGCTTTCTCAGTTTCTTGTTTTTTAAACTGTTTAACTGTTTAATTTTTATGACTGTTTAATATTTAAATGATCTTTTAGAATTGACAAAAAAAATTTAAAACTTATATTCAGTACACATTTTGAGAATCTAATAAATAATCGTAAACAAATTTCAATTGATTTTGAAAGTTTTATACGACTTATAAGAAATGTGCTAGATTGGGTGTTTTTACCATTGTATGCCGGTCCTACCTTTAAATTGTAGATGTGAACATTAGACGCTGTCTTTTGGGTGACCTTCAATGCTGAGTATACCATTATTATAGGTGGGGAAGTTCTCTTTTCCTGCATACCCCTCAACACTTATTAAAATTAAACCACAAACAAAGTTTTTATTAAATAAAATAAATTCTTTGTTTTAATAAACATTCAATATTTAAGGGTTAAAATTTTGTTTGGTCAATTTAAGGCAACCCTATATTGACAAAACAATATATTTTTTATTTTAATATTAGATTTTTTTTTATTAGTGTAATTTTTGTCATAGGGATGGCTTAATCATCAAAAGATTATAAAATATTTGAAAAGAAATTGAATTTAATAAAAGTTAAAAGTGTAATACTGACTTATATTTTCATTTGGATTGAAATGAAGCCAATGAAACTGCATTTTGCGCGGAAAAAAATAAAACTTTGATAATGTGGTCTTACTCTAGTTAATTGAGATAGAATAATTCTCTTCTTTTGGTGATAATCACTTTGTATTAAGGTTTAATTAAGCACGGACAGCTCCAATCTTTCAGCCATGGAGGCTATCCATTTAAAATGAAATATAAATTGCTCCTCCTAAATACCAGTACACTATTAGAATGTGTTTATTTTTATTTCATTTAATTAATTTATAGGATTAATAGAATGTTTTTATTTACAAAATAATATCCCTATACATAAAAATTGTTATTTTCCGATGATGTTAACGCCAACCCCATTAGAGCGCCAAAATCATCTCTAGAACAAAAACATCCCTTAATATTATTTATTAATTTTTATAAATTACAAAATTGACTTCTTTAGTCCTATCATTGGTCATCACTTAAATAAAGCAACATATTTTTCATCCCCTAATTTCTATGGCTAATAAAATGCATTTTTTCTTATTTTTGTTAAATTACTAAAATTTTGAATATGAAATTAGTTTAATAAATCCTCATAAAAATTGTTAGACTATACAACAGCAAGCCCCTAATAATATATTTGATAATACGAAATGTTATGTTATTAAATTTAAAATTTTATTATTATTTCTATGGAAATTATTAATTTAATTTAAATCATTTGTACTAATCATATTTATCTATAAATTATTAAAAATTACGATCAACCCTTAAAGTTTTAATATCTTTATTAATTATAATTGATATAGAAAAATGTTGGAATTTTAATGGTGTTTATCTTAAATACCAAGGGCGATATAAAGCCACCCCTTTAATAAAAACTCTATTTAAGTGTTTTTCTAATCTTTAAAAATATAAATTGCTTTTAATGTTAAAATAATAATCACTTAAAATGAAATAAAAATTTAACCCCCTAAATATTAGTAAAGCGTATTTATTTTTGATTTATTTTTCCATAAAAATATAATATTTGGTTTTAACAGTTTTGTCAAAAAATTTATTATTTAATAAAAGTTATTGAATGCAATTTTGAAAACTACCCTTAAAATGTTTCTATTATTTTTAACTATTAACTGGTATAATTTCTAAACAAAAAATGGAATTAAATTATTCGTTTTAAAGCATCCAATTTTGTGACTGATAATTGACCTAAGACCTAAACATCCATTAAATATATTTTTAACTATTTAAATTTTTTTATTTGGTAATCTGATGCAATAACTAGTAAATTGGCTTGAAATGTATAAAAAAATTTAAAAAATTTATAAAACAAAAAACTAATAATTTTTAAAAAATCATCTCTTAAATAGAGCAATATATTTTATAGCCAAATTTTCGATTGCTAATAAAGTGCATTTATTTCTTTAAATTAATAAAAAATAAATAAATAAAACTGAATATGGCATTATTTTAATAAGTAAAGATATTATATCTATGAAAATTAAATTCAATTAAATATATATTATAAATTTGTATTGACTTTTTATATTGCAATTATACTCAACCCTTAACTTAATATATCATATAATTAATATATTTGTTAATTAAATGTTACTATTATTCCAATATATGAAATACTTGCGGTTTTAATAGTGTTAATCTTTAATTACGAGGGCAATATAAAGCCACCCAATTAATGAAGACATCCGTTAAAATGTTTTTTTAATCTTTAAAATTATAAATTGTTTTTAATGTTAAAATAAGAGTCCTTTAAATTAAATATAAAATTTCATCCTTAAATATTCCTGAAGTACAAACTGCGGCGGCTCACAGAAATTAAATTGAAATTGAAAACTTTACGCATCTTTGCAAATCGGTTGTTGAACAAATTGAATCCCATCGCATATTATAATTGAGTATAAATGCAAAGTAACCATTTTTTTTATTATAAGTCTAAATAAAATCCGAATCATGTTTTATTATTTTCTATGATATATTAAATACATAATTCAAATCCGTTTATAAAACCGGGTTTACACAATACGATTACCAACTTTTGTTTTTCAAAGGTGAAGTTAATTTTTTTTATTATTTAACCATGTATACATTTCTTGCAGTCTTCGTCGCCTTGGCTTAGCATGTTGTAAGGCACGCTGAGGTGCATACCTCGAAACATGTGCTCGTATCACATGTCCTTGCCCTTGAAAGTGATTATTGTAATTCTACATTACAAATTTATTTTGTAATTGTAAAATCTCATAAGTCTGTGAAAAAGACGTTAAACCGTCATACAGCACGAACAGGAAAACTTTGATCTATTATATAGCGCCGGCGGTATACATCCATAAAAATATTATATCTATGGAGTTAAGATTAGATGTTTTGGGCTTTGATGTAGTAATACCGTCGCCATTGATTGGTGTGCCAGAAACGTAATAGAGTCGACAGTTCAAACTAACAGACCAATTACCATCTGATATTCCAGCAATATTCCGATTGTTACGATTGCCAGTAATTTAAACAGGTCATGAATTGCACAGATCAAGGTATAGAAGGAAACTTTACGGCCGATCAGCTAACCAAAAAGATAAAAACTGATATATGTGTATATGTGTCTGTACAAAATATAACAACTTATGGAAAAACTGCAAAGGTATAAATCACACAAAATAATTCCTAACAATAACACAAAATACTTAAAAGGAAGTATAGCCTATAAGTCAAATCAAATTGCGAAGGCGTGCAAGACTGGCGCATTCAACATGCATTGCATAGTTCAGTTAGCAAGCATATGCTACCAACAAAGAGCCGAAAACAATCCCTCGGCAAAAGCTTCTGGATTTCAAAGGCAGTATTTCCCAAAAATTTTAATACGCGGCACTCATTATGAATACAAAATTTTGAGCGGCACACTAAAATGTATGGAATATAAAAAATTATTGAGTTTTGGACTATATTTCTGTCATTCCAAAAGGTAATAAAATTTACAAAGAGGTTACACAATAGTTATAAAAACGATAAGTTAAACAGATAGATGAATATGTGAATTTAGCCTAATTTGAGAAACAAAATGTTGGCCCATTGTTTACAAATGAAATTTTCTTATTTTTATGCAAACCTATCTCCTCTACTTTTTTGTTAATAACGAATGCTTTTGTATTTGCCATATAGTGTGTAAACTGGTAATGTCAATATGGAGTCGGCTTAATATTTGCCCAGATTGTACCAACTGTTAAATTTTATATGTTGGTTTCTAGACTAAAATATTGTGCTACTGCATTAAATCTGGTTAAATTCCATTAAAAGACTATCAAACTATATCTGTTATTTTTCAATAACAATTAAAAATACGTACAAATATGCATGTTTTGTACAAAACAAATGTTTGTTAAATTAGTATTATAGTATTATATTTCCAAACAAGGGGTCAATTCTATGTCAACTTTTAAGCCTTACAGAAAATATTTATAAGACTTTACAAGTCTATAAGATATTTTATATTATTGTTATCACGGTAACTCCGCCTTACTCAGTTTGCTGCATAATTTTACAGAAGAACAAAAACTTTCTAGAAACTATATTGGTTTTAAAGATAGGGGTGTTGTATTCTACGCCACAAAATGTTTTTTTTATAAAACTGGAAAATTAAGTATATCGGTTTGTGAAGAAAAACCTGAAACCAGTGATATTAGATACTCTATTTGACCAAAAAACTGAGATAGGTCATATATAATGTTTTAAGTAGTTTAATTTGTTTATATGCTGTTGTAGGCAATATACAAACTAATTATATGTTATATCCTGAAATGGTCAATATTTCAACCTGGTGATTTTCTTTTCACTGAAGATAAATAATAACTATAAAACTGTTTTTTTTTTAATTATAATTAATTAATGTGTAATTTGAATTGGCGCACCTTTGTAAATCATAACCGACCAAAGCAAGAATTTGAATCTAATTTGTATTTAATAAACAATTATACTTCTTGATTTTTATTTCTGCTCTATCACGCTTAGCTTGATGGTTGGGAGTACTTTTGCAATAGTGCAAAAATAACTATCAACGTGAGTACATTGTCAATAATGCAAAATAATTGTTGTGATGCAGATAAACCTTAAAAAGGCCTACTAAGGTCTTTGCTCAGCTCTCTCGGGAACAGAAAGGATAGCAAATACATTGTGAGACAAAATATAATGCTAAGCCTCACAGTCCGCCCTCAAGACTAAGCAAAAAAAGCGCTTTGCTTTAAAGAATAAAATACATTTGTGTATACACATTTACACAATTGGTGCATTTAGGCCTAAACTTCTCCTACCTCCTACCACTTGAAAATCTAAGAAGTCACACCTTGTGCATTTCATCTAATCTGTTCTTGTTATGACAATAACTACTCTTACAAAAATATTACAATTAATATCATCATTGTATTTACTTTTAAGGTGAATACAAGTATTATGATGGAGCAATTACAGCTGATCCAACC
>JARJEC010149846.1:0-22341 GCA_030264575.1 Tachinus sp. AB-2021 | reverse complement strand
GTGAGGTCGGCCATTTGGGCTCATGATGGATTCTTGTCGCGGTCGCGCCAATGATGTAACAAGTCATGGCCGTATGCTAATGGCAGGTCAAAAACTAGATTTACTTGAAATGCAAGTTTACATTTATTTTTGTCTTATGCAACGTTTGCTACTTTGAAAATGTATTAACCGGTAACTATTAATTTTACGATAGAATAATTATATTATATTATATTATTAAGATAGAATAATTCCTACTTCTTAATATGATGATATTGAAAGAAAATGTGCACAACTTTAGCACATTTTTTTCTACAGATCACAGCATAAAATATAAGTTCGAATTGTGTGCGGATGTTTTGAATTACCCAATAGTTTATTCTTAATCAAGCCTGAAATTCTTAATTTTTTAATAAATTTAGTTTAATTTGTTATTTTTTGTTTGATTCGATTATTTATATTTTATTATTTATTTATTTATTTATTTATTTTTTAATATTGCTTTATTGTCATTTGATTGTTTTACCATTTCCTTTATTTAAGTTCATTTAACATTTATTTTTTCTTTACTCCCTTTCGGTACTTTTTAATTAGAAAAGACCTTATTGATCTTGCTAACTGAGCTCGTTTTTGACATATATGCATTTTGTTGTTGTATATATTATAATGTTGTAGTATATATTATAAAATCATATTATTAACAAAAGAAATCAAAGAATTTACACATTTAAGTAAATAATAATAATATTAAATAAATTTTGATACTGATGAGGTTTGCCCACCAAAATAATTTGCTAACTATGACTGGTTGTCTTAAAAGTATTGAGTCTGAATAAAATATTTTTTTTTTAATTTCAAATAATGTATAAGATTGTCGAGTATATGATTTACCATATCGACCTTATGATTAGTAAAGAATAATAAAACACAAATACCAATAAAATAAATCACTAAATTATACCTACCTGAAATAATATTGTAAATGGCATTAACAAAAAATATCGAACAATATCAATGTTAGAGGGAGATGCTTGCGGTACGATGTATCAACAGCTCGCTCGGGCTTAGTGTCAAATGGGAGCACGTAGCACTTGTATTTTTTCAAATTAAATAAGATAAAACAATAATATTACGGGAGCAGTATATTTGATTTAATGAGTAAGTAGAGGAAATGAATACATACTACGTAGTGCACTCTAATTGTAATACGCCGGACCGTTTTTAAAGTAAAGCGCTCTTTAGTTCTATACAATTTAGTGCATTACACTACAATCCAATCTAATCAATCCATATCTATGCAACTAGCGTAAGGTGACAAAAGTTTAACATAGCCAAAGATGGATATCTAGAAGACAAAGAAAAAAAATACTTAATTATAGTACTCTAGTAGTCTACAGCAACAAATATTTGAAACAACGCAAACACTTTTGTAAATTTGGCACCAGACAAAAGCTCTGCGCCTGTAATGCACAAGGTGGCCAAATTTGGACGTTACTACATGCTATCTCGAAAAATACAAATGCTAGAAGAATTCTATTAAGGTTGTCTAGAGCTAATTTTCTGAGATAGGTTTATTGGTAGTAAACAGATTTTTCCATAATGTTTAGTGATTTTTCGAAATTAGCCGTTTTCTATAATGGCTTCTATTTAGTTTATTTATATTTATTTATTTATATAAGTTATAGAAATGAAACTAATCTTATGGGCACTGTTTTACCTAGAATCCAGTAGAGTAGTCAGTATTTTTTCCGACTTTAAATTTTCGAGATAGTTGATCAACTATTTTTTCAAATAGAAACTATAGTGCGCTATATTTTTATAAAATGTAGAATTTCATCCTGATTTCAACGATATATAGTTTATTGCGTTTCAGTCAATAATACCTTTTTATTTTTGAAAAAAAAAATTTTAAATCCGCCTTGGTGTGGATTTTTTATGTGTTTGTATTTACGCAACGTTATTTGCAATTGAAAAAGTTTAGTTATAAGCAAAATAAAGTAAACTTGTTTGTAAATAAAAATAGCTATTTTAATTTTTTTGCATAGTAAAAACCGCCCGTTGTTAAGAATACAGAAGAAATAATGTAAAACAAGTAAAAACGAGTAAAATTAGTTACATAAAATATCAGTTTATTAGCAGATTTTTGTTTTTTTTCTATAAATTTGAATTTAGCCAAGTAAAAATCGGGATAAAATTTTACATTTTATAAAAATATAGCGCACTATAGTTATACATCAAAAAGAAAAGTTGATCAAATAATTCAAAAATCGGAAAAAAATACTGACTACGCCACTGGATTCTAGTTACAAAAGTGCCCTTAAGATGTGTTAGTTTCGTTTCTATAACTTAAGAAATAAACCAAATAAAAACTATAATAGAAAAAGGCTAATTTAGAAAAGTCACGTTTTCCTTGGACTAAAAATTATGGAAAAATCTGTTTACTACTATTAAACATATCTCAGAAAATTAGCTCAAGACAACCTTATCAGAATTCTTCTAGCATTTCTAATTTCCAAGATAGCCCATAGTAACGTCCAAAATTTGCCACTCTGTACAATCTGTGGACAACAAAACACACTGTAAGGCGCTGCTTTATTGCTGCAGCTGCATTCATTAGTAGCAGTATTTGTATGTGTGACAGAATTGGAGATTTATCGCAATTTTGACAATTTCAAAAAAATATGATCTTGTACTAAAATGCAAATTGACACTTTTGGCGATATATACATTGATTGTTGGCAGTAAAATATTCATTTTCTTTTCAATTCTTTTTTAAAATGCCGATGGACGCGAGGCAAATTACTTCTGACGCGTGACTAATACGCCAAAGGCGTCTGCAGTCGCCCTAAACTAGCGGTCTCTTAAGAATCCAAATATAATTATTAATACAACAAATGTATTTAATTTGTAATAATGCAATTCTCACTACCAAGGTATCTTTATGGGATGTAATATAGATACGTGTTTGCACCTCTCGTCAGTGTACCTTGCATATTTATATGACGTGTGCGTATAAATAACGTAGAAGGAAGACGCTAGGCTAGCGCCATCTATTCACAAATGAAAGTTTTACTGATGTATTTCACATTGTACTAAACATAAGATAACCAAATTTTGCTAAAATGCATTTATTATTATTACATATTATTTTTATAAATAAATTTTAACATACTACACTCTTTAAATCTTAAACGGATAACATTTTACTAACACAATTTTATTTACAAACTTCATTTACTATTTTCATTTATAAAAATGCTAAAAGAATTCTGATAAAGCTGTCTCAAACTAATCTTTCGAGATTAGTTTATTGGTAGTATAGCAAAGCCAACATAGACCGGCCTATAGAAGGCGTTTTGTTACAATTTTCTCACATTTATTTACTAGTCTTTATCTGTGGATGGCAATTTGTCGTTAAGGTTACTTGCAACTATACTAAAATTATGTTGAATTCATTAATGTTAATGTAACAGTCCGAGTTTGTAGTAGTATTTGAATTAGTTGGGTTTTGTCCAACTGGACATTAACCCTAAGGTATTTCAGCTGAGTTTATGTAGGTACTACGTGTGTGTTGAGTTAAGGCTTGTTTTTATAGATATTTGTTTCCGATATCTAGACCGCTATTAACTGCTTTCCAATAGCAAATGGTGCCGATGACGGGGCTATGCGGGCACCCATTCAAGTGCTAAACGTTCCTTGCCTTGCAAATATTCGACATCCGATATACTGGATGTCCCACCTCGGCGTTTACGTTGGTGTTGTATTTATGATTTATCAATGACCTCGTAGCCATTGGAATATTTTTAAATTGAGTGATAAAGTTTTCAGATCAAACGATCTTTTACTACCAACAAAGTATTCACGTATTTGTCTTAATTCGTTATTATACCACCTGATTGTATTTAAGTTAGAGTTAGAACCACAAAATTTTCTCAGGAAAACGTATTGATATGTAATTAGACAATATTTCTAAAAAAAATTGATAACTATAATTCTAAAGATCTTTGATAGATAAAAACAATTTAGTTACTTGATAATTTATATATTTAAAATTTGCCCGAGTTTTAATTTCAGTCTGGGGTCTTTGATCAAAATTAGCTTAGGTTGGCACTTAGCTTAGAAGAACCAATTTAGGAAGAAAACAGGATAACAAAAGTATTAAAGAGACATAGACATTGTGATGATTATTTTTTGGCATTTGATCGTCGAGTAGTCTTTTACTTTCAAAGAGCCATATATATTGATTGTTGTATCTTCCCACTTTGCCTACCCACACCCCCTGCACATAATATATAATATAATATCGATGAAATTGGTGTCTGAAGAGCCGCAAACCAATGTGCAAAGGGCCATACGCGGCTCCGAGCCTAGATAATCCGGTATCTGCTAAAGAAACAGTTACATTATCACCCACGTTTGTTAAAACATTATCGAAGAAGTTATTGTTTCTAATAGCAAACTTAACCAAACTGATAAACCTATATTAATTTAAAAAAGCACATAATTGAGTGGCTTGGCAGTCAACAGAGTTAAATTTTAGGGTGAAGTAACCGCCACAACTATTGATTTCTTTTATCTTAAATTGTCCAATAGATTCGTAACTATATAAGTAAAATTACCATTACAGTCCTCAGTAGGGAACGATAAACTGCAACAATTATAATATTATATACAGGCAGATATGACTCATATATTTCATTATTAATTGCCAATTAATATACGACTTTATTAACAACAGTTCTTCGTTGATTGCATCTTAAAAAAATATTGCAAAAATCTGAATCTATTCCGGTACAAAATTTCAAATTCTGACATAATCTATAATTTTATTATCAAAATGATCTAAAGCTGTAATTTTATGCGTTTGATAATTCAACATATAATATTTGTATGCCAATTAAGTAATTTCGTATTTTCACGAAAGAGGAAGAAAAAAAAACAATTTTGTTGCACATTTTTGAGTTTCTGAGCATGTTTCTATAAAAGCTGCAATTTTGGTACACATTTGTAATTTGGTGAATGGGGTATAATTATTCCAGCATAAATTACAATAATTTTAAATTTTCAACCACAAAGGGAATAATGAAGAATTCTGTTCGCTTGTAAATATGCCCTATCAGATCGCTTGGCGAGAAGATTGTCAAATCCAATGTGCTCTTAAACACCAAGGTAGTAGCTGAACGGTTATAACCTACGCCAAAACATAAAAAAAAAGAATAAACTTTGCAAATAACTCCTTCAATTACACATCTGTTGATGTAGAAAGAAGATTTTCCACATACAAGCAGATATTGATGGGCAGTAGACAATCATTAATAATTTAGAAAAACATCTGATTCTTGGTAAATAGAGTTTATATTTTTTTATAAAGAAAAAAGTTTCCAAAAACTGTTTAATGTATTAGACACTCCCCCTTTGTGCCGCATGTTTACTATACTGTATATTACGTTAAGCATATTTTTTATACTATTTGTTTATTGTTACAAAATTTAGCATATGTTGTGCATATTTTGCCAAAATTTTGTTCATATATATGCGCATATTTTTAATCTTTTAAGTGCAGATAATTCCCAGATTCAAGCATTTACGTATAATGCTTAAAATACATTTTAAATCTGTGTACTTAATATTGTTATAACATCATCAAAACGTCAAAATCAATAAAAGAGTAATGAGAAAAATGTATTAATGATGTCAATTAATACATCCTTTTTTAGAAAAATAATTTATTAATATTGACATAAATAAACGGCAATGAAGTTTATATATCGCAAACCGTAAGTTTAGAAAGACGTCAAAGGCCATATAAGCGAGTAACGCTCGTGGTTAATACACAAATTTATGCACGGATGAAATTTAAAAATCTTTTCATTTTGCAAGAGTTTAGACTGTTTTTATTAGGGATGGTATTGTGGTTTGAATTTTCATTAGCTCACGGACCTTACAAAGACGTTTATGTTAAAAGAAAATTCAGTTATAAAATCAATGTATATATGATATTAGTGTTACTTATACACAAATAAGTTGGTCAGAGGGGGTGGTTATAAGTTGTTTTGTTGTAAAAAGAAACAGGAATGTTTATTTAAACAAGACTAATAAAACATGGGGAGGGTATGCCTTGCAAATACTAAATACTAATAAATATAAAAATTAAAACTTTATTAATTGAACATTAATGTTTTCATTTATATATTAAAATTATGTAAAAAGTGTAACAGTTTTACTTTAAAAAAAATTTGTGTTTTCTGCTTGCTTTTGTCAAGAAACTACTTAATAAAATAATATAAAGAAAGTTAAGATAGAACATCCACTACATATATTATGAGACCTTGGAGCAGACAACATTTTTGGTATTATAACGACCTTAACATATTTCTAGAAAGACATAAATTCTTCGACGTGAGTGTTATTGTGACAGACTTTACTGGGTGTTTAATAATCTCACCCCATTCTCAGTATAAATCATCCATAATTTATTTTATCAGTGTTCATAAAGAAAATAATTTTACATCGATGAATATTCTTACGAGCGCTCACAATGTATTATTAATTAGCTTATTTTTCATATTATTTCAAAAGGATTTATTATTTTTAAAATTAAATAAATTGAGACATTTGGAATTATAAAATAAACAAAAAAAGCCATTTATTTAGAAATCTGAGTTCGTATTATGAACGAGGTTATTTACATAATCTTTTTTCCTAATTTAATTAGATGTGCTTGGTTCATATTAAAAAAAACTTTTTTTTATTTTAAAAAGATACTTTTTATACATAACTGTTTCTTATCTTGCTACTGGAAAATTAACTATTTTCTTTAAAATTATTATTAGTTGGTTTTTGAAATAAACAATTCATATATTTTTTCATGACAAAATACAACATTTAAAACGATTCTGAATTTAAATGCAATAAATTGTTAATTATATAACTTGTTATTTTTTATAATAGAAAAAATCCATCTAATTTCTCCGAATATTAATTATGTATTAAACATTTCTGAACGTTGTTTGTTGTAGTTATTTATTGTTGGCGATTACTATAGTAATAACACAATGTTATTCATGGATAATTGATACGGATGTATTACAGTTTGGTAACCTTTAGATTGCATTGAATTATTTATGCGGACAAGAGTATTTACGACGATTTAAATGCCACTAGCGCAATATCATTTACAAATGGATTTGTTCCATTTTTTTTTGTTTTAAAATACATAGTTATTTATAGCCGTCTTATATTAAGATAAAACTAAGTACAATATTAATCAAATAAATAAAATGCTGAGTGGTTTAGATGAGGTATGTAAATGTTCAAAATTTTGATAGCAAACTTGCTAAATATGTAATAATATGAAAATAAATGAAGTTTTTTTCGTATTAGCCAAAGAATTTATGCCACACATAAATAAATTGATTTACAGTTTAAAAAATATTTTAAATTTTATAAGAATATTAAAATTTAAAATATTATTTATAATTATAAATATTATATTATATTCATATTCTAAATTTTCTGTCAAAATTACCAGATGGGGTTAAGATATATGGTTTCGTGGCTATAGAATTTATTTGATTGTTTGCTCGAAAAAATTGAAGGACATTCTGTAGATCAAGTGAATCTTCCATTATTGGAATGAAAAATGGCAATGAGTAGCTCAGTTGGCTGTTCAGTCTCTTAACAGTAAAATCCAAAAAGAAATGCCAAGATACTTATTAATGATGATTAGTGCTAAATATAACAAGTAAAACGGATCAAAGATATAACAAGAAAAAGCATATTTTGAACAAAAATCCATAGTCTACAAGAAGTTTTAAGCTTTTCTTGAACAAACGTCGTTTATAATAATAATAATAATAATAATAATAATAATAATAATAATAATAATAATAATTATAATAATATTAACATTATTCGCGCACATTTTTCCTATTATAGGAATTTAAATTATAAATACTAAAGCTACTAAATTTAAGTAAGTACTAAAACTAGAACAAAAAATACGATAAATAATAAAAATAATATTAAAATTAAAAAAAAAATAAAAAAACAATTAAAAACTAATCTAATACTACCAAAAACATATAATATAACATTACTATCAAGCAAATATATCATTATAATTTTTGTTTCCATAGCTGGTCATGTGCGATATAGAAGCTTTTAAGTAAATACTTGTTCTCGCAGTTCTAGTTACAAATGTGTTGCCATGTCTGGCAGATAACCTAAGTACGCCAAAAATGATTTTAGTAATTGCAAACAATCATATTGATTGTGTAGTAATTTATATAAAAATAGACCACTATGAGTTACTTTCCGGTTAGCTAAAACCAAGGCATCATGACGCAGCAGGAAGCTTTGATAATCACTATTACGTTCCGGATATACATTGTCAATTTTAAAGATTAAAGATCTTTTAGAAAGCGTCTCTGGACACGTTCAATAGCAAAAGAATGGTTGGTATATATTGGGTACCAAATCACTGAAGCATATTCCAATTTTCGGCCCACTAAGGAGTTATATAAAAAAATGCAAATATTTTGCAGTCCGCTTGATGAAGCCCAAAATCTACATAGCAGAATTAACAGTATAAGTAATATAAATATCAAACCGAAGATTAATATCGAACCACACACCAAGCTCAAGTACTTCAGATTTACGTTCTAAATTTAAGGGCACACACCATAAGACATTTCTTAACATTTAGTTTGAAAAAGTTGTCAGTACACCATTTTACAAGTATTTCAGTATTATGATTTAAAATGGCCTATCTTCAATAGAAAAAGTATTTAAAAATAGTTTTAAGTCGTCAGCATAAGCAAGTACTAGCCATGTAAAAGATGATAATAAATCATCAATGTAAATCACAAATAGTAATGATCCCAGGTTGGAACCTTGAGGTACACCCGACTTTGATAAGTATTCTTAAGAATTATAACCATTATATGACACATAATTGAGCCTGTTTGTAAGGTATGATGGAAAAAGCAAAATAAATTGAGGATTAAGGCCAAATGAAGCAAGTGTTTTAGTAATATTTTATGAAAGATCGTGTCAAATGCAAAATCGGTGTATATGGCCACGCATATCGAGAGATTCGCACAAATGCTGAAGCATTGCAGCCAAGTTTGTGACAATAGAGCGTCCAGGTAAGAATCCGTGTTGGTATGGAGATGTGAGGTGACTATAAATTCTATTATGCAATATATGTTCAAATACTTTATTAAAGTTGGCCAAAACAGCAATAGGTGTGTAATTATTTATAATAATCGCATAATTCTTTTTTAAAACTAGACAAATCACTGCTGTTTTTCCAAAAGTCTAGAAATATACTTGTTTTTGGAGAAAGATTAAAAATATATAAAAGTGATACAACAAATAAATATATTAGTTATCATTCTAAGATAAACAGTGTTTTTACAAAAAAAAATGTAATAAATTCAACACATTTTGCAATATTTTGTCTCAAACACTTTCATCATAAATATCATCATTCAGCCTTTTTTCGTCCACTGTTAAACATAGGCATCCTCTATTTTTTTCCATACATTTATCTTGATAGGATGTTTTTAGTTTTTTTTCCTCTCCTGCTATCTATTAGCCATCCCATGCTTGGACTTTTGTCGGTACTGAATCCCCATCTATTATTTTCTTTATCTTCCATCATTTACCCTAGTGCCTTTCCATTTCCGCTTCTTGCACACCAGGTTTTATGCATATTTATTGAAATTTGTAATGTAAACCTTATCATTTCTTACGTTATGTTAGTGTTTCTGTATCGTACGTCCTCAGTGGCTGGGTATACTGCTTGTAGGTTTTTTCCTGTAGCCTTAACGGGATCATCCATCTATTTGCTGAAAAGAGCGAGTAATTTATAGTAAATTCTATTTTTTGGTTATCTCTATTGATTTGGATTATAGGATTCAAGAATATATTTTATCGACTCTTTCAATTTCTAAGTTATATATTTTTATTAGCAACAGCACCAGGTTGGTAATTAAGTTGATCTTTATATATCATTAGCCCAACTTGACTTGACGCATGTTTCTGGCATTTTTTATATTTTCTGCTGTTAAGATGATACCATCCTCAAATTTGATGTGACAAAGCATTTTGCTATAATGCCTATACCCATTCTGTCTCAGTTTAACTTTTTGAAAGCATGCTTCATAAAGCTAATGAATATTTTTGAACACATCGTGTACCTTTGTCTAGCACCTCATCATATCTTGAATTTTTTCGTTGTGTTGTGCAGCGTTACTTCCGAGTTTTTGTAGTTGTATCAAATAATATTAATAGTCGATCAGCCATTCCTCTATTGCTTTTACCATGGCATCCAGCTCGATTGCGTGGAATGGCTAGATAAATCACTATTACCAATCTTTCGTTGTTAATGCTATGAAACTTTGTCGTTTGTGCTAAAGCCAGAGCAACAACCG
Organism: Tachinus sp. AB-2021; assembly: GCA_030264575.1. Lineage (NCBI taxonomy): Eukaryota > Metazoa > Arthropoda > Insecta > Coleoptera > Staphylinidae > Tachinus > Tachinus sp. AB-2021. The sequence goes on along the minus strand of JARJEC010149846.1, from coordinate 11,923 downwards.
GCTTACTTTCTAGGAAAGGTCGAATTTTGCCGCAAACCGTGTGTTTATAAATGTTTGTTTATTTTTAGCAATACATACATATACACAAAACATATTAAATACTAAATAGTATTACAAATTAACTTAAAAATATACGTACTTATAATCAATATATAAATAACAAAATAAAACTAAACAAAATTAACAAATAAGTAGTGTAGCAGTGGTCAAGTTTAATTTTTTTAAAGTTTTTAAAAATATGGTTAACTTTTGTTTAAACTTACTGATGAATGAATATACTTATAATCCTGTTGTACAAGAGATTCCAAAAACGCTTGGTCCGTTCTTAGGGCTTTGTAAAAAAATGTTTATCCTATTATTTTATGGTTTCTGTGACCCGGGTGTTCCATGGTTTTCATCTTTTTATTCACCTGTTGGCAACGTATGGGTCCACCCATTTCAAAATATTTTGCAACCAGTTATTAACTTTCTATACAATTGGCAATCTTTGCAAATATTTCAAACAAAAAATTTTTCATGTACATCTTTGATCTTTTTCAAACATATTTATCACAATTTATTGCCTTTTCAGGAAAATTCCATAAAGATTTTTATATCGTTTTGGAGACTTCTCACACAAATCGTTTGCTTAACGGTATAAAAATATCTCAAATGGTGGTAATATTTTTGAAAAACTTAAAAAATAAAAAATGAAAATACATAAAAGGTGTCGTAAAATATTTAAGGCGGTGGAAACAAAATTTTGAAAAATTGTTGTCTTTTTATTTGAGAGTCTTTTCAAATTGCCCCAACCAGTTTTTACATTAAAAAAAATGTATGAGTGTTTGGACCACACAGCAGAAGTAAAAGTTTTATAACAATTTTTATAAAAAGAAATATCAATCGGTCACGAACCCGAAACCCGTAGCATCGAAGACAGTGTCTCAAACGTCATCGGTTATGTATGACATTGACAAATATTATTAATTAACTCGACAAATTTGATTTGTTTATATTGATATTGCTCCATCTCAACTCCACTCATCGATTTTACATATTTTTTTCTCTTTCTCGCTCAAATTTAATTTTTAATCCATTTAGCGCAAAAAAAGGCTTTATATCTTCTGCCTTTTTTGATAGAGAAGTGTAATATATAGTATAATTGTAAATAATAGAAGTTTTACTTGAAAGAATATTATTATTAATTTGTTCTTATTTATTTTGACATGTTATTCTAATTCACAAAATTAGCAAAATTTGAAAGCAAAATAGCTTTCATTTTCTGTTCAATAACTGAAATAATTTTTTAAAATATTTTTTTGAAACTTTTTAAGGATATTAAAAAAAAATTGTTTGAGAAACAACTAATTCCTAAGTTTTTTATAAAAAGTTTCTAGAAAAATTTGATAAAATCTTTTTAAAAAAATAATGATACTTTTTTTACTATACTATCTAGCAAAATATAAACAAATATTTTCTTCGTTTTCTAAAAAATTCAATACAAGATAGATTTTATTTTTATTTTTTCTTAAGGCAAATTTATATTCTACTGAAATTTTGTAGAAACAAAGAGAACACTGGATAATTTAAAATAATAGATTTTTATATTTTTTTCTAAAGATTCCATGCAGTTTTCTTCCAAATTGTAAGTACTGATCAGTATTTTAGTGTTAATCTTCTAATTGTCATTTTTAAATGATTAAACCTTACTACATGTGCATTATATATACAAAATAATGAAACTAACGAAACTAACTAACATAAAGAAGTAATAATTATTATCTTTGGCTATTTCTTCTTGCTTTCGTGGGATTACGAAAAACGCCTTAATCAATATTCTTATAAATTATATTTTACCATTAAGCTTTAATATTCCAATTGAATATTCCAATAATCTTCTCAATAAATCTTTGATATCAATATCCACCACTAAGTAGCACATGTCACATTCACACACAATTTTGTAATATTATGCGCACTCAATAACGTAAGGGTTGAATCGATCAAACAACCCGCATAAATCGCGCTCGCTCTGCATTAATTTCATAAACAAACCCGTTGCAGGTTGTGTAAAATTTGTAACTGAAGCGAAAATATGAAATGGACATAAACACCCCACCCCCATTGTCAAAACATTACGCTCACAACCCTAAAATTAGCCTTACAACATTTGGAAATAGCCGCTCCGAGGTCACATAACACTGACCGCATATCGATACTTCTGACCATCCGAAGGAACCGCATATAATAGCGCACAAGGGCACAGTTTTTTTCGCCAAGGGTGAAAACAGCCAGAAAAAAGGGTGTAACTAAAACGTTCCCGGTAATATCCTCTTAAAAAAATATTTATTGAGGGTGTCACAATTTTTTTACGGCATAAACAGGTTCCCTTTAAGTTGCAGCAATAAAATACGATTATGATTTACGATACGCGCACGCATTAGTAAGTAACAGGGTATTCATCAGTGTATCTCATTATTCACGGGCTCCTCCTCAATAACTCTTCCCAGATGCGATATAATTGAGTCCGAGTTTTTTTTCTGTTGGTTTTATTGCGCTGTATCCAGTTAGTTATTACAGGAGATAAGAATACCGCAAAAGTCTACGATTCTATCATTTTGCGGGGCTATAAAATGACACAACTTCCAGGATAACTATCGTATATGGCCCCCGGGCTTAAGAACCCTCAGAATAACCAGCGCCTATATAAAAAGAGCCGTAAAGTAATTTTGCTTACTCGCTCAAAAAAACCTTTTTATATAATAAAATGACCTCGCTTGGATTTTTTTCATCTGCAAAGATTACCTGGAGATATAATTGCTAAAAAAATGCATGCGTTGAAGGTTATATTTTGGGTAAAAAGAGGTAAGTGACCGTGTATAACAAGTTTTTTAAGCGTGCTTGTTGCTTTTTTGCTTGTAAAATTATGATGATTTATTTTTTTTTATCATTTCGATCGTGCTGTTCAAAAATTTAAAGTTGCAGGACAATGCAAGGTATTCATTACTATACTTTTAAGTTATGATGATTGCAGGGTTTCAGATAAATTAACATAATTTAATTACGGTTTAGTGTTTCGTGCATGAAATAGACGAATTCATTAATGAATCAAATACATAATATATTTGATATCTTTAAATTATAGAACAATTTCATTAATCAATTTTATTAATTTTTTAGCATAAACTAATTTTAATATTTCATATTAAAGCAAACTTCTTGCAAATTTCATATAAATCTTTAGTTAAGTATAATATATGTGTATGTTATATACATAGAGTATATATAATAAATGTTCTTGCTAATTTAACTTTAAGTATATTACAAGTTGCAATATAATTTTAATACAAAATTTAAAGGATAACTTGATACCCTTATGTGGTACTGGTTAACAAACCAGGAATTACCGTTTTCGATATAAAAAAATGTATAAAACCGGATAAGATATTTTCTGGTTATTCAAAATCAGCCATGATTTGAAACTTTTAAAATCATAAATATAAGTTGGTAATGACAATTCTGCAACATTTTCAAGCAATAGTAATAATAAGAAAAACTTTAAATATGTTACATGAATTTAATGCAGAAGTAATGAAAATGCAAAACTTTCACTCAAACAATCAGGATCAAATTACTTTTTTGAGAAACTAAAATTTAAATAATTATTTATTAAAGTTGTTTTAACCAAAGAGAAAAAAGTGCTTCCTTGTCCTCAAGTAGCCGTACACCAATATCATACATTAAAAAGATGGACGTCAGCACTAAATTACATATAATCAATTTTAAACGTTTTTCATTTTTATTTAATTCCGGATTGGCGTTGTGATACGGGTTGCCTTAAAATATAATACGTTGTTTTGTATCTACAAGAAGGGAATACTCATTACTCAATCAACTATTTATTTCATTTTCTGCTTCAATGCGATCCGGAAATCACTAAGATATATAGATAAGCTCTCATGAAGAGTGAAACAGTTATTCTTTTAGCTTGTGGCAATGGGTACTTTAAACTTATAAACTTTAGACTATCAAAAGTTGTCAAAAATGTCAAAAGGCTCAATAAAATGTTGATATTAGAAAAATGCAAAAAGAAATATGAATTAACAATTGAAAAATAGTAAAAATGTCGACCAACATTGCAAAGTTTGGTAATAAATTAGCACAAATATCGGTAAACCACGAAAGAATTTCAAAATATCGACGAATGTAGTCAATAAATGTGGTAAAATGTTTTCGAAATATCGTTTCGAAAAACTGTTTCAAAACTTAATCATCGTAATTAAATGTAAAAAAAATCAAAAATAAATTAAACCACGTAATTATTAAATTATTCCAGAACAGTTTAAGAGACGTCAGATAATTTAAAACCGGGTATTATAAAAGGATATTGTAAAATATCTATAAATATGGGAAGATATGTGGAATTGGTAAATAATGTTTCCAAAATGTTGGCAAATGTAATAAAAAGTAAAAAAATATACGAAAATCTTAGTAAAACTTTGATAGATGTTTTTTAAGTATTATTTAAAGTCAGCCCATTTCTGTCCTCTTTTGAAACTAATCACCGACGACAGAGGTAAATCATATCTAAAAATTTTGTCGCTAATTCAGGAATTCCAACCTGAATTATTGGGTTCTTTAATGTGCACGCAACATCTAAAAAGTACACGGAAACCCATCTATAGTTTTTGTCTTCTTCGATGGACTGTGAGCTACGAGTTTTTCTTAAACTAAAAAAATCGACAATCCAAGTGAGATTTTCCAGGATTCAAACCCAGAACTCCTACAATAATAGTCAACTTAGTGACCACTGGGCGGCTATCCGTAGATGTTGTGATTTAAGAAAAAAGTCCTTCGGCGTCCTCGGCAATTTATTATTTGCATTGATTTTTATACCGTTTATTCACGGAATTTCCGTACATAGGCTAATCGTTCGGATCGATTCGTCCTAGAGAGGGAAAGATTAACTTGCTCAGTCATAATATTTAACATCGACATTTTTCTTTTTGTTTTACCGCCGCCCTATTTTTTGAACCATTGAAGTCATCTGGTTTTCTTTTATCACTTTTTTCCGATTTGCTATTTTGTATTTTGTCGTCTTCTCCTTTGATGAGGAAAATAAAATAAAATCAAACTAGCAACAAATTAATATTTAACAGTAAGCAACAAGAAATAATTACGTACACTTTTAATGAAAAAATTGAGATTATCTTTTCAAGGCCATTCTTTGCGCCAGATAAGGGATTTATTTTCTATAAAATATCCCGATTAGATAAGAGATCCCGATAACGAGATACCTTCCAAGTAAAATTTTAAGAAAAAAGGGTGCATTGTTGGTTTTAACTGGCATAAAACATCCACAATAAGTAAAGATGCCAAACTGCTGGTAATAATGGTGTGTTCAATGATCGGAGAAAATTCAAATTTGCCCATTAGTAAAATTTCAGTAGAAACTAATATTAGTGTGCGTATAGTTCTAAAAAAACATAAATATCTTTCTTATAAATACCAAACCCATTAGAAAATTTTCACTATCGTAGAATGTAATTTTATGAGACAGTAATAGAATGTGCAAAAGTAATTAACAATTTTATTGAAAACATCGTGTTTACTGACGAATCCACGTTTTCGATACATGGCAAACATAATCCGTCTTTTCTTCGTTATTGGTCTATTGAAAATGAATATCGGCAATTAAATTTAAGGACACAGCATCCTGAAAAAGTAAATGTTTGGGCTGGCATTTATAGGACTATATCATATCATATCATTAGACCATTTTTTATCAATGGATATTTGAGGGAAGCAACTCATTAGAATCTTCTTCAAAATCAAATTGTACTTACACTAAGGAATCTAACCAACAATATTGATAATATTTGGTTCCAACAAGATGGCTGTCCTGCTCATAACTATAGAATAGTAATGGACTATTTACAGAACATATTCCCACAAAGAATTATATGGAATAGCGGTACGATTCCCTGGCCAGCAAGATCGCCAGATTGAACCCATAACGATTTTTCTTATGGGGATACGTTAAATCCAAATTATGTGAACATCAAAATGAAATTTGTTTTTAATTATTGTTTAAAGAATCATTTTAATTTGAAACATTTTATTTGGTGGAGTTGCCTGTTTTGTTAAAGATTTTTTAATTTTGAGACATTTAAATACGCCGCGACAGGCAAGTGGAATGTATCCGTCGGTACCCTCCTTCGGCCGAGTAGAGCCGAACGCTTGTCCTATGTACGGAAGTTCCGTGAACAAACGGTATAGGTAGCGCGCTCTAACACACTCGGCAACGCAACAGAATAGAACGCTTTATCTGCATAAGTATCAATGCCAATATTAAATTGCCGAGGACGCCGGAGCGAAGCGGTATGGACCGTTGTTGTATAGTGCGCGACGCCCTTTGGTGGCATGTGATATAGATACGTGTTTTGAGGTATGCTACCTCTAATCAGAGTACCTTGTAACACACCAAGCCCATAAGATGAAGATTGGATTTGCATACTAACATTTCGAATAAGCGTATATAGAAGGAATACCGCCAGCGCCATCTAGTAGATAAAAGTTTCACTGATATTTAAATCAAATCTGCAACAGTTAACCGATGCAAGATTTGAAATCAGGAAACGCGTCATGAGACGGTATATGTCTTTTCACAGATATTTCTTTCTAATAAGGGAATTGTCTATCATGATAAATATTATCACCAAACCAAAAAAAGTTAAAAAGTCAATAAAACATGCATTGTCAAAATTCTATTCTGCACACAACAATAAACTTAATTGGAATATTATAATTGTTAAATAATTATTACGCGGTTACTCAATTTTGAAATAAATGTTTTTAAAATTCACCTCGGTTGGGAATCAAACCCACAATTGGATTACAAGTCCACTACTCTACCAATTGAGTTACTGAGGTACCTAAAAAATTGTTACTAATTACTATTTACAATATTTGTAGTAAATTTAATGCCCATGCAATACACCCCGGATTGTCTGATCATTTTGTACCAGACCTTAAATTAACTCAAAGTATTAACCCGCCAAATGAATTGAAGTACATTAGAAATTATAGCGACAAAAACAATATTAGACATTTTAAATTAAAATTGTCCAAAGAAGATTGGAGGCATTTAAAAGTTAATAATGCAATCAATACAAAATTTTTATATTTTTCCGATATACTAAAATATCACATAAATATATGCTAATAAAAACAAACAATATGTAAATAGATAACCAAAGGCATACTAACATCAAGTCGTACTTTAAAAGAGCTTTACAAGCAAAAACGTGTATTATTTAATAATGAGGACGCCATTCACCATTACAAAGCTTGTAAGTTAGACCAAAATGTCATTAAAGCGTCCAAAAGTTGCACAATTTACATCAAAGTTTCAAACAATAAAGTTAAATCGTCATCGTTAAACAATTATTGGCGCTCTAGATATCAAAGGTAAATTTCTAGACTAACAAACCTTAACTCAACACACACACACATATCTACATAAACACGATCAAAATAAAGATGATAATCAGAGTAGCAACACACCGCCCGTTAGAAGATTTCATAAATCAATGTTTTTGACCCAACCACTCCAAAAGAAAATCCATAATATTACATGGAACTCAAAATCCTTGAATTCAGTAAATGGTCTGAATTCAAACTTATGAAATATGTACTTCAACTATCTAATAAACACCTATTACAATACTTATTAACTCTCTTGACAAAAGTGTTTCTCCTAATAATTAATATATATAATAAATTGCAAAAATCATACCACTGCACAAGAAAGGATCTTACAAAAATGAGGAAAAATATAAACCAGCTTCTTCGTTATCTACAGTTTCCAAAATATTTAAAAAAATATTATCGAAAGACATTTCCAATTTTTTTTCAAATAGTCAATTTGGTTTCCGGCAAGGAAAGTATACAGCAGATGACGTCATGAGAGTAGTTACAGAATTAAGCAATAATATTGAGTTTAACAAAAATGTGTAGGATTTGACAAAGTAAATTATCCATTTCATTCGAGTAACTAGAATTTGTGGCACTCTTTTTAATTGGCTCAGAAGTTACTTGCTCCGCCGAATATATGTTAAAATAAACAATAGCGTCTTAGATCCACTGTTTTATATCATCTAAAATAATGACTTGAATGTTATTTGTTCTCATGGAAAACGAGATAATTTAGCTGATGTACGACCTTGCTACACAGTAATCATTGCGAACATTATTAACTTTCTACTATATATAAAAGAAAACAACAACAAAATCAAAGAAAATGAAAACAAGCACAATCATATAACCTTCACACAATGGTTCTTTGATTCCAAAACACAGTCATATTCTAAATTACCATTTTGCATGGCAATTAAATTATTTAATATATTCCTTTCTTCAATAAGACAAATCCATTAGAAACTAAAAGATGAAAAACAGTCAAACAACGGTTTCTGGTTGTAGAATTGGAAAATGTAATTGAAAATTCAAATTATTAGATTGATATCAAATAAGCAGAAAAAATGAAAATATAAAATGTACGTAAATGTTAAAAATTATTCAAAATATGTTTCAAGATATCGGTAATTGTACAGAAATGTCAAAAATCAGTTTTATTTGACAGTAAAATATTTTTTGGTAATAATAAATTTGATAAAATCTCCTGACACATTGCACTATTTTTATTCATTTTGAATATATTTTGTGATACCTAATTTCTGAACATTTTGCAGCATAATAAAACATACAAGATATTTTATTTTATTTAAAAAAGTAATGAAACGGATTTTATCTTCAAACATAGCGGTTAAGGAAACAAATATATCTATAAAACTCGCCAGTGCGTCTATTTGGTGTCGGCATCGCTCAAAGAAGAAGGATAATGTTTCGTTAAATAATTCTATACATATAATTTTCATGTAAATGACTTCATTGATGATTGCCTCTAAGTATCAATTAACAATGCAATCGAATATATTTCAGTAGAAATCAGGACAATCTTCGAATTGATTAGCGTAATTGGCATGTAAAATAAACATTTCATAATTCCATTCAAACGGATACTATGAATGTTAATTGAGCGGGTCCTAAAATTTATGTAACCGCTTCATATGCAGATTAAATTATGCGTAATGCGGCTATTAAATAAATATATTTAAAAGGTGTTACCGGATGAAATGTTTGCCCGATAAATAAGACGCAAACGATTATTATTATGTGTGTAGCATTTTCCCTGGTGTTCGGAGTAAATGGAGATCGGTAGCCGGGACCAAGAGCAATTTTACACTGTTTACCATTTCTTGGGCCATCCATCTTCGGAATGGCTTATTCCGCAGCGGTGCGCGCATCTCTCCCAGTTGGATCCACGGCTGGTTCGGGCGGCGGCAGCGGGCCCAGCGCCATCAAATTGCAGTGATAAATTCCACTAACGTCTCCCCGACGACTTACACCACATTTCATACTGATACCCTTATCTCTTTCCAACCGCCGTTCGGGTAATATACCTGTCTAACCTCGCCCGCTTCTTCCCCCGGGTTAATTAAACTTTTGATCGTTTCGCACAACGGATGGCTATGCCAAGTTTACTCCACCCGAATTGTTCTTAACATAATCAAGATGATTTGTATCGAAGGCGACATCATTAGGCTCACTGACAACATTTGCGGTCATTCAAAATAACAATAACAGCAAATTTTGTCGAAAACTAGTTCGCATTTAAACGTCAAATTTGATTTTCTTTTACACTGTTATGGATTTTAGATTTATATATTGTTATAAAGATTAATCAGGAAATAAGTCACAATCTTTAACTTGATCTATTTCCCGTTACCTATAAATACTTTCTTAGAAATAGATCTTTATAAAAACTAATTCGCTTGACTTGCATTGAATATAAATTTTAAAAAAATATAATAACATCAAAATCTGTTCTAAATACGAGAGAATTTTATAAAATATCCCAAACAGTATGTACAATAAAGTTTACAAAATTTTGACTGCTGCTCTTAATCTTCAGTACCACCTCTATTTATTGGACATTGGAAACAATCTTGTCAAACTCAAACAGAACTGGTTTTTCTGTCTACTCGTCAAATTTCAGGTAATATTTTCCTTAAATATGCGGTCTTTCATTTTTTGACTGTGCTATTTTATGATATTTTCATGTTCTGTAAGTTATCCACGGTATTCAGTATTCAGTAGTCTGAGGGATTAAGGGATATTAGAAGTATTTTTGTCAACATTGTTCAATCTATTAGAAAAGCTTTTGCCACCTCTGATTTAGAATAATTTGAAAAGGAATCCAAAAAGTAAAAAAGTAAAAAAAAAAACATAAATAAAAAAATTGAAAAAACAGAGCAGAAAAATATCAAAAACATTTAGCTAAATTAGAAATTTCATTGTAAAATTGCAATATTTATCAAATTTTCTGCAATAAATGGCAATGTATTTCTGTATGTGACATAACAAAGTCAATTGCCGCTTTATCCTTGTTGAAAGACGTCGATTTATGTTGTTCGAAGACGACCAGCTAACGAGAATTAGTGACTTTAAATCCATTAGCATCCAAAGCATTTCAAAATCTTACAATTTCGAGCAATATGGCCAGGTTTGTTGTCCTTGTTTCAAATGGATTCTGACAAGCAACCACTTCTTGGGCATACAAGGAATTTTTCTGTTGTATTGCAATATACGCCAAATCCAAGTTTAAAAGTACGACGTGGAGCCACAACAAAGCTTTATTGGAAAACAAATCTAATGCAGCCGTAAGTAGTTCATCTTTGCCAACATGCCTAGCTACTAAAAGATCATCTAGATGCTCAAAAAGCGCATTGAAAGAAACCTGAGTGATGACCCCAATTCATAACGCTTACTGACTTAGAAGTAGATCGCTGTACTTATCTTGGAGGAATGGATGCACTAAAAAGTTTCGCTATTTCATTTTCAGAGCTATTTTCCTCACTAACTAGTTGCAAAGAATTTGACGGATGTATGGCTGGTTGATTAGGCAAAATAGACTCGGAACTTCACTTTTTATTCTACTGTTTTTTTTTGTAACTTGAGTATATCTGTCATCATTTTAACCCTTCGCAGCAAATGCAGTAATTTCTTGACTCATTTTTTGTTTATAGAATCCTCAAACAGTATTCTGAAACTGCTTCACCACAGTTTTCTAATTTAACCAAAACAATTTTAATTTAGCTCAATATAGTTTGGCATAGGGATAAACAAAAAAGTGGTTAGATTGTTCAACTTTGAATAGACCACGCAATGTAGCTCTCATCTCGTCTACCGATCCTAAGTCTGTTAAACCATGTACTATCAATTCAAATTCTCATTAATTCTTCGATAAGCGATTATACTCCATGGTGAATGATATGAACTTTCTATTTCTTTTTTAATATCAATTCTATTTTTTTAAATTAAATAAAATTACTAAATCAAATAACCTCACACACGTGGGTATTCCTCAAACATAAAAACATTTATACAATTTTGGTAATTGTTTAACATTTGCATAAAATCACTGAATCTGTTGCACAAAAATGCAGGATTGGAAAGAAACTCATTTATTCTGATATAAACTTAAATGCTTTGAGACGAATTGTAATAGAAAATTGTCATATATAGTTCCATAGTTATGGAGAATTAAGTATACTTATGAAAAATTAAGTGTTTTGTGGAATACTGCGACAGGTAAATGGTTTTCAAGTACAACTTGTAACAGACCCGTTAGAATATTAGACGTTAAAACTTTTAAAATTTGTTGTGCACTGTGTGTTACTTCTTTTTGACATTCTACACCTTTACACAAAGGATTAACAAACTCTTATAAGCAAAATAATACTGAAACTGATCCCAAAACAATGGGACTTAATTTTATGGAGTGATAAGGCAATATTTGAAGTTTGTATGGGTGATAGGA
>JARJEC010149823.1:0-11488 GCA_030264575.1 Tachinus sp. AB-2021 | reverse complement strand
TTTAATAAATTTGCGTTTACAAGTGAGTATTTGCTTGCATATACAAGGTTTGTCGAGTGATAATTATACAGGATGCAGCAAAACTCCTGGAACAGCGTTGTATTTTTTGTGAATTTATAAGACTTTGCCGCTAGAATTGCTAATATATCATTTCCGGTTTAACCGGAAACAATATTAATTTTATTATTTTAACAATAATAATCTTTTAGGTTGATTTGCCAACAATATTATTATTATTTTAAATGAAACATCCATAAAATTTTATTTTTTAGTGTAAATCCCAAATTTTAAAAGTTTTGGTAACGTAACCTCATCGCAAAAACTTTTTTAATACTCGTCCGAAACAGATGTTTTTGACAGTGGACGTGACAAAGAAGTTGCCCGCCACATGCGCAAGAGTTACGAGCTTTAAAATCTATATTCTATATCTCTTTAAAATATATTTGGCGCTTCAAAATTGGTTAAAATTTATATATTGGGGCACCAATCTGAGAAAAATTGATGTCTATACATTGTTTATTCTGCGAATATTATTTTTAGATATTTTGCCAATAATTTTAAAGCTTAATTGCTCCTTCAGATCGGCGCAAATTATTTACTGACGCGTGAACTAATAATTTACTGCTATGGCATTTCTATAGCAGCAAATTATAGGTTCTCCCTGATCTTCTAAATTGTTTTTTTGCTTTAAAATCGAAAAAATGCAATTTTTGAACACCTGCAACAGAACAGTTGAAGTCTTTGTATATTTCATTGCTTGGATTTTATTTTTGGATATTTATCAGACTGATAAAAATTTCAAAATATAGTATTTCCGCCTACAAATTACTTTGGTGCTTTAAAATAGCTTCTAGTGCACGTTGAGCTTCTAAACTGGCAATTTTTGGTCACCAACTACAAAACAGTTGCCGTTTTTGTGTAGACTGCTATTAACATGTTTTGCGCTAGTTATACGCAGGCCCGTGGTTTTTGGAATTGTGTTTTTCTGCCTATGAAAGGGATTTCGAGCTTGTAAAACTCCTTATTCATTTTGGGGGACGCATAGGCGGCAATAAAGAACCATTAATGCATAACTTTGTTTATTTCAATATGGGGACGATTCGGTGAACACCTATCACAAAACAATGTAACAACATGAAAAGACAATATTTTTTTGCACTCAGGAAGGTTTAAAGAAACGTCCGCATGTTGTAATAACGTTTTGAATGAAAGTTTTGTTTTGCAAACAGTTAAGTTTTGTCTCAAAATGCCCTTTCATTAATTCCCTTTTCTAAAAACGTTAAGTATTGTCTCAAAAAGTTGAGTTTTGTTCTTAAAAAAGTTTAATTTTTCTTCTTAAAAAAGTTTTATTTTGTCCCAATAAGTTAAGTTTTGTCCCAAAAATTTGTTAAGTTTTGTTTCCCTAACAGTTAAGTTTTGTTTGAAAAAAATGTTAAATTTTGTATCAAAAAGTTAAGTTTTGTCTCTAAAAAGTTGAGCTTTGTTCCAAAAGATGTGCTTCTTCAACCCCTTTTCCAAAAAAGTTAAAGTTTTTCCCAAAACCAATTAAATATTGTCCCGAAAATCAGGTTTTCTTCCCAGAAAAAATTAAGTCTTGTTTAAAAAAGTAAAGGTTTGAACAAAAAGTTAGGTTTTGTCTTTAAAAAGTATTTTCAGAAAAGCTTAGTAAAATTTTCTATCAAAAGTTAAGTTTTGTCCTCAATGAGTTAATATTTCTTCCAATGAAGTTTTGTTTCGGAATGTTAAGTTTTGTCACCAAAAAATAAGTTTTTGTCCAAAAAGCTAAGTTTTATTTTTAAAAAGTCAAGTTTTTCCCAAAAAAGTTGCTGCCGCATTTGTCCCAGTTTTGTATAAAAAAATGTTTGTCCCAAAATCTTTAGTTTTGCCTCAAATGGTAAAGTTTTGTTCTCAATAAGTTAACTTTTATCCCAAAAAAAGTTAAATTTATTTCAAATAAATCAAGTTTTGTCTCAAAAGTTCCCTTCCACCTACTCACAAAAAGTTTGTTTCTAAAAATGTTAAGTTTTTTCGCAAAAAAAGTTTACCCTCTACCCCCTCCTATGTAGCACGGCTTATTTAGGCTAAAAACTTTTTATCAGAATCTTACTGGTTTGCCGTGAATAAATTGTATGCATCTGTAGCATCAGTAATATTTTTTTATAATTGACACATCAAATGAAAATATTTTGCTCTGGTATAAAGTGCTCCAAGAACACAATTTTTAACGCATTTGTGATTGGTCTTATCTTATACATTTTATCTGTAAAATCAATTGTTGCCTTGTTGAAAAGAATAAATCGACAAATTTTCCTTTCACATAGCATTTACAACTAGCTCATTTCTTGTGTCTTTTGCTGCCTCTCATTAGATTCTCTTTGTTAGCAAACTGTTATATCCGGAGAGAATTAAAATCTTAATAAAAACTTTCAATTCTTTTATTGTTAAGATCAGAATTATTGGTGAATAGTGCATAATTTACTTTTGAAAAAAAAACTATATAACATTTACAGTATTGGTAAAGACAAAGTAACATTGATCTTTAACGTATTAATAATAATTTTGTTGTTTCAGGCGAGGCAAAGAATCTCCAATATCGAAACCACAATTCGGCAATACCTCGAGATGTCTACTGCACGCTTTCATTGGACCAAGAAGAAATTTTCCGGACATCCACCATAGAAAAAACATTGGGGTAAATAAATACGAATATTTTAAAACTCCATCTTAATATTTCTATAATTGGTTTCTTTTAGTCCGTTCTTTGGTGAAGAATTTCAATTTGAAGTACCTCGAAAATTCCGATACCTCTCCGTGTACGTGTACGACAGAGACAGACATTTAAAACAGGACAAGGTACTGGGCAAAGTGGCAATAAAACGTGAGGACCTTTCATCGTACAATAACAAAGACCATTGGTTTGCGATTCGGCCGGTCGATGCGGATTCCGAGGTGCAGGGCAAGGCGAACATCGAGATTAAATTCGAACCAGTTTACAACAGACACCACACCACGGGTTATTCTTCGAATCGTAGACTGTCGGTGCGCGTGATAGAGTGCCTCGATTTGACTTTGAAGAACGGTTCCTGCGATCCGTATGCACTGGTCTCTGTGATTTACACGAACGGTAAAAAAGTGTGCAAACGGACGAAGGTGCGGAAAAAGACAGTGTGTCCTCAGTTTGATGAGTTGTTTCATTTTGAAAATTACGAGGAACGCGAACGTGATAAAGATACTTATACTGTTTGTCCGGAAAGTGAGGTCGAGATTTGTGAGTTAAATGTGTCGATTTGGCATGACGGTATGGGGGGTGATGTGTTTCTCGGAGAAGTTCGAGTACAGCTCAGAGGATTACAGCAACAGAATGCTGCACATAAAAATGCGTGGTAAGTTCATTTTAATACTAACGTTTGTAAATACACCCACCAAGATTTTACTAATTAAAATTCAGTTGCTTTCTTTAATTACCTGCAGCTCTCCTATCCGTCTATATTCTCATTAGGTTTGTAAATATTTTACATTGTTCTGAACAAACATTATTTTTTACAATAGCTGAGAATTTCAATTTTCATAAATAAATTATAGATAATTCACTGTTCTGAATATTATTAGTTGTATTTGTATTATGGATTTATGTGATACTTAAATTTAATGCCATGAATTCTGCTTCCAGATATATGTGTAATAATTGGTACTATGTATTACGACTTACACATTGTTAAAACATTTCATGGGATTATTGGTTACTAAGCAAAAAAACCATGAAATTTATGTGCAATTATTATTAACCTGATTTGACATTGAATATAAGATAAATTTAAACAGTGATTCGTGTGTGATAAATAAACATTTTGGCATTTAATAACAATTAAATTTCAAACACAATTAATGTCATTTAAACTTAACGGCGTTTTATATGGCTTCTTAACAAAAAAGAATAAATAGTACCTTTAAAGTACATTTTAGCAAAACAAAATTTTTATAATAATATATTATTATTATTACGTTGTCCTCCATAGTATTAAACAAATAAAATTACTAACTACTACTAATTAGTTTTGTACAAAAATTTCAAAACAAGTAAAATTGGCATACTGCAAGTGCGTAATAATTTTTTGAAAAATAATTGTAAAATACATGTCTATTTTAACAAATAAGCAAGCAATTCTCTTTCAAGTAGTTTTAGAATATTTTATCTTTTCATGGGCACTGAATTCTTTACGGAATTGTAAATTACGAGAGCATTTATTGCACAAACATTTATAAGGTGGCCAATGGCCATTTTTTGCTTTTTTGTCCAATATTATGTTTACCACAGAACTTTGTTCCTACTCCACCTTTAGCCATGATATAAAATGTTTTTGTGTATTTCTTGAATCAGCACCAATGGCATTATCCTTGTGTAGACTAAAAATTGAAAATCATGGATTTTTTTTTAAACATATGACATTGTAAGGTTTTTAGGCCCGTTTGCACCAATATTGCTTAAACCTTAAGCTGGCCTTAAAATGTTAAGCGTGGCTTATTTCATTGCATCACACACTTAAGGGACTCCGAGGGCCTTAAGTGACCCTTAAAATTCAGAAAAGTAATATTGTGGGTTTAGTGAAAACCTAATAATTGTTATCATATGTCTGCATATGTCTCGTTTATTAAAATTTTCCAATATTAAGAAAAAACATATTCGACTCCTTACAGCAACGGTTTGATTACTAAGAAAGAACTGAGTAAATAGTAAGTAAATAATCCATATTTAGCTACTTACTATTTACTAAGTTTTTTCTTGGTCTGCCAATTTGTTTAATTAACAATGATTCCATGAATATTTAATTAATGGTATCCAGCACAAAATATTCATAAAAACAAGAAGCACAAATAATCTTTGCTTTGATTAGAAACATTCTTAGTTTAATTAAATTAAGCATGTTTCTAATCAAAGCAAAGACTATCATTTTAAATTTTAAATTATCCTTTATAGCATGCATTGTTGATAATCTTTACTTCATCTTTTTATTATAAATGTCATTTATATATTACCTATTTTATTTTCTAAGTGGGAAAATACGTCGTTATCATAACATCATAACATTTTTAAGCAGGTTAAATAAGAGCCCAAGAGTCTACCAACGGCATTTCGAAAAATAAGCGATGTTGCTATGTATAATACATTTAAAACTTCGCTTTTCTAAACCACCCTTAAAATGTATCGATGCAACGAAGTGGCAATTAAAGCCACCTTTAAATTTAACTAAGGTTTAGTTAAACGTGGATTTAAGCCGCAATGGTGCAAACGGCCCTTAGTAAATTTAAATTCATGACTTAGTACAGAACATTTTTTTATTGGGTTGGAATTCTGGAGGAATTTCCTTTTTATTTTTTCTGGGTGTCCCCAAGAAGTGTCAATCTGTCTTTGTTTAATAAGTTTTTGGCAAGTGGAATACTGGTATACCAGTTGTCTGCAGTTATATATCTTCCAGATTTACCTATAGGTGAAATTAATCTGAGAACTACATTGATTGCTTCATTGCCTACCTTGAATGGGTTTTTAGGTTACGTTCCAAGGTACACTCTCATTTTTCCACTAACATCGACAAGCGCAAATATTTTAATTTTATATTTGGTGGGCTTTGAAGGAATGAGTTGGCGAAAATTACAATTTTTGCGGAACGGCATCAGTTGCTCATCAATTGTAAGATAGTCGCCAGGTGTAAAATACTGAGCACTCTTATTGATCAAATCTTCGAAAATGGGTCCTCGTTTATCACTTTGTAATCTTGTTGTCTTGTTGTCAAATCTGAGGCATTGCAATATGAATAGAAATTTCTGTTTATTCATTGTAGTATAAAAAAACTCAGATCGTAAATAAGTAATTGAAATTTAATTGAGACGATCTCATAACACCACCAACTATCAGAATTGATAGAAAATGCTTTTTTCACTTTTGTTGTAAAATGACAAGTTTTAATCACGCAGATGCCTGTTAAAATATGAATTCAAATCGCAAGTGTAAAAAAGTATATATTGGGTTACATACACAGTTGATAATTATGCGATCTTGACCGTATTTTTGCATTAAAAATACGATTTACAGTTCAAAACACTGATGATACTGGAAAAATACATACTGAAGGCCTACGGATCGGTCTATTGAAAACACAATTTGATAGTTGACATTTGTCATTTTGGTTATATAAAATTTTGTTGTTGTTACAAAGTTGTTTTGATTATGTTTAATGGAAATAAAGTAGAGAAGATATTGGAAAACATTTTGCTTGCGTGTTTTGCACAGAAAAGCAAGAAATACAAACATTTGAGATTGTAGTCACACTATTCTATGCTTAAAGCGACCATTGTCATATAAAACAACAGCCGTATTAATATGTTTAGCAAATTGATTGCCTTTCTAAAATAAAAATATGTAATAACAATTATAATAAAAGTTATTCATTCTATCAATTCTCTAATTGCGAAAGTGGAAAAAATCACTTATCACAATCACAATTAATTCACATGAGTATACTGGTTTGATCAGTCGTCTAATTTTGGCACTCAGCGCTATGCGGCTTGTGCGACAAACTGTTAGACTTGTGATTAAATTATGCACTTTAGTCACTAAAAATTAGATACTAAAAATAGCTATTATTTCACTTTCTGTTACCAATTGGTAACAGAGCATTTCTCTCTTTCGTGCTTGGTGTTTTCCACAATTATATCAGAGCAACCTCATCAAAAAATTAAAAATATGCCTCTGATGGTGTTTTAACTGATTTTGCGGAGCTCGCTTTACAACTTGGCAAGTGAGTAAGTTTGTTGCACTTTAAAGTTTTCATTTTGGGCGGTGGCGCTTTATTTGATTTCGTAATTTTATCTTTTCTTTTATAAAAATTACCATCTTTGGGTTTTGAAAGAGCTTCTTGTGCCGAATCTTCTGCAGATGCATGAGCGGTTATATGCAATGCACACATTTCTATGCTTATTTTGATTTCTATGTTTACAACTAAAGCCGTTAGTTAAACTCAGCTTTAGTTTGCATTTCTTTTCAAAATCTGAATAAGATTTTGATTTTGTTTTTGAATTTGAACTTGAACATGCCTTGAATTGGCCATTTTTTTAAATAAATATAAGGGATTAAATCAACCGTTCCCAAACAAAGTGCGTATAAGTTTAAAGCGAGTTTAAAATATACCCTAATTTAGGGTTTTTCAAACGTGTTTTCTTAACCCTTAAGAATTTTTTTATGAATCATGGAATCCTTGCAATACCTAAAGCTGTAAATTACATTAGTTAGAATTTGAATTGTTATCAATTTTTTTTACAAAAATTGCGACTTGAAATTTTGAAAATAAATATTTAATAAATTTTTCTTTCAGTTTCTGCCGGGAACACGAAAATGCAAAAGAAATTATAAAAACCTTATTTCTTTAAATTTCTCTTTAAACCGAATGGTGAAAAATTACAATGTTACAAAAGAGTGGGACATTTACCTCAGCTTTCCCTCCTAAAATGAGGCGATTAGTTCGAATTTGCCATAAAAAGAATTTAAAAAAATTGCTACTTGACATCTTGAAATTAAAAGAAATTGTGGTTTGCTCCGTCTGTGGGTAGGAACTCATACGTAAAAAGAAATTTAAAAAAATACTTTGACTTTTAAATTAAATCCTGTTTCAATGTGTGCCGAAACGGAAAATGTGAAAATTTGAACAAAATTTGAAAAACCGAAACTCGGTTTGCCTGCTAAAAATTGCACTAGCAAAATTATTGTAAGATTTTCCTACGAGTTTTAATGAAAAGAAAAATGGGAAAGGGCGGGAAAAAACAAAAACGTCGATAACTCGAGAACTCGTAGAGCATTTTTGTGATTTTTGGATTGTCCAAAAAGGAGTCCCCTTGGGTTCTGCCTTAGAATTCAACACTTTCCATGTATTGATGTAAATACTGTTTTGCACTTCTACTCTGTTGAGCAGGGTTTTAATTTCGTCGCCGGTACCCAGGTGATCATTCATTTTGGATCTGAAAATTCTTTCGGGTCAATGACCTGAAGTTCTTTGTCTTTCAGCAGACGCTTTTGCTATGCACACGTTATTTTCAGGTTTTCAACTTAGTATGTGCTATGTGCATTAATAATGCAGCGTGATGCTTCCCTCTCTACCAACTCAACAATATTCTCTAAGCTGGCAGTCTTGATGGTTTCTGGTTCTTCAGCACTGAGGAAGTAATCGGGGTACTTTTTCGTAGTTGCCGCTATTGTTTTTGAGGAATTAATAATTTCTGGGCGACTTATCGCCTTTTGTACAAATTTAATTAATCAAACGGCCATCATCTATTGACCATCCATGTCCAATATGTAAAGATCTCGGGTACGATTTCTTAACTGGAACACGGCAAAATCGCTTTCGTCCAAGTATGATTGCAAAACAGTTGTTAGGGTTTCCCACTTCCTTTTTCATTCAAATTTAATATTTTTTATAATAATTGTAACGCAAAACCTTTATTTTAAATTTATGGTTCAATATGATTCAGTTTATATGTAAATATAAATTTATAAAAGTTCTAGTCATAAAAAAATATATTTATATAATTCGTAATGCAGGATTTGAAATAAACTATGTTTTTTATCACAATTTAATTGTGACAGAAAACAGTAGTTTATTTCAAATCAAATCTATAAGTCTTTACTTTGAGAAATGACTTTTTAAGGTTATGTCCCGTGTACTGTCTAAATGTTGCGTGCACGTTATACAATCCAATGATTCAGGTTGGAATTTCTGAATTAGCTGCAAAATTCCTAGATTTGGCGTGGGTGATTAGGTCTCAATAGAGGACAGAAATGGTCGGGCGTTATATCTATAATGCATTAAAAGCAGTGAGTTCGTTTTTTGGGATAAACTGAACTATTTTCAAAATTTAGAACGTTACTGAACAAGTTGTTCATCTTTTCCAATTAATTTTTTTATCGTCAAAGCCAGAACTTTAATTAAATTTTAATTTAGTGTATGAACAAGCCAATGCCATTAATATGACAATTCTAAACAATAAAGAATGTATACCAATAAATATGTAATTAAATATAGATACAAGAATTGTTAAGAAAAAGTTTACAAAGTATTTTCAAAGGTACCATGATTGTCTTTCAAGATGCATATGTGTTATATCCTAAAGTAACCACTTTATCAACTTTAGGATATGAAAAACAATTCAAAATTTATTGAAACTAATGAATCGCATGTTTAATAATTATATATGTATATATTAATTCACACTGGATCTAATTGTTAGATTTTATCAATGTGTGTATGTGTTTATCCATACACATTTATTTATCATTTACTTTATAGTATTCATTCAAAAATTGTATTAAAATATCTAGTAGGTAGAAACATTGATCAAACTATATAATATACAGATCCACAAAATTGTCCAGCTTTTGTAGACGCTACTTTGCATATGAAATGCACGTTTTTGCCATTGCATGCAAAAATGTCCTGTTATGAGAGTTGTCCGTTTATAGGAGTTGTTCACCATTTAAGATTTCACTGTATTTAAAAAATATGAAATTTTTCTGTTCTGAATTTTTCATGAGTTTTTAGATTAGGTTAGGGGGGGGGGGGTAACTCTCGTAGAAAAACGCAATTTAAAAAGATTTGAATATAGTAATATAATCGATAAAATTAAATAAATATTGCTTAGTGCGGCCCTGCTATTTCAAGTGTATCGTGCGATTGAACGTATGCATTTTATGCAACAAGGTTACTAAAGTGCCATCATAAATTCATTTTTAAACATCCGGTTTAGAAAAACGACCATTCATTCATAGTCTAATTATAATTATATGGAAATAATAAATGCACGCAAGCAATAAATGCCCTGAAATAAACCCGATGCACTTCATTGATATTTAAAATGATTCGCAAATGACAAACGTCAATGAAAATCGAATAATTTATTTATAAGCGAATTTACCGAAGCGCCCCTCATTAAAAATTTAATTCAAAACAGCGCGCTGCGCCGACGAAATCTACCGCGACCCGAATAAAATATGAGGCGGTAGATATTGAATAAATATTTAGCATGTGCATTCACAAAGCGAAATAATTGCGCGCTCACTGACAAAGTTACTTTGTGCATTATTGAAAAATAAAAAAACAACACGTAAATGCCCGTTTAAAAATACTTATTTAAACAGCGATAACGAACGTTTGAAGTGGAATTTACAAATGATGTATTTCCTTCCAAGAAGCGTGTGAATATTTATTGAATCAATAAATCGACTAATATAAATTTACCGCCGTGTATATACAGATACGATTCATTCATATTTATAACGTTCATTCATAAATAGTAAAAAAATATACTGAATGACTAAGTTTAAATCAAGGATGAATTTATTAGCGATATTCTAATTAAAAATAAAGGTGACATCATTATTAACTATATAGGTTTTTTTCTTTCCTGCTTATAAAACTGGCGGTGTTCGTTAATTATAATGTAAACGCTAGAATACAATGGCCAATGCATTACTATTTTTATTCATTCAAAGAGTATCGACGCGTTTATAATCTTATCAAATGCCGGTAATTAAGATAATGCGAGCCATTGTCATTCTTCATTATAAAATTTATTGTCTTTTACAAATTGTTTTACAAAATTGAATGGTTTTTGCCGAGCTATTGAAGTATTGATATTTTCATATTACACATTGTGTTGCCGATTAGGTGTAACTTTAAAAAATCTTTATAACAGTTTTTGCTTGGTTTTAAATCGTATTCGGCAACCGTAAATTAAACATGAAAAACAATGGGATTGTTGATATAAAATTTCAAATTAAGTACACAAAACTTAACAATAATAGAACAAAAAATTAGTTTATAGCTGAAAATCACCACAACCTGCTCGGCTCATGACAGATACTCGGACTAAAATTGTGTTTTCTAAAAAATGAAATAAAAACTTTTAAAAAATTATATAATTAAATAGCTTCTTTTTAGCGATTTTAAAAGATTCTGCGTTTTTTACATCATATGCCAAACTGTTAAATAATTTTGGGATAGCTATATCATCTCCATATTTATTGTTGGTAATATCGACTTTTACGAAATTTTAACTTTTAGCTCTAGTGTCGTGCGTGTGTGAAGATTGTTGAAATCTATTTATTTTAAAATAGTATTTCATAGCAAGTTTATATTTAAATATTGATTTTATTTTTAGGAAGTCCGATCAATCTGGCCTTATTTTTAAAAATTCTTTGTTGGCTATGTTCTAGAATGTCAGCGTAGCCCCTAACAGTAATACCATAAGTTATTATAGACTCAACTAATGCTCGATACACGGTTTTTATAATAATTGTTGGAAGAAAAGATTTACTGCCAAATACCTTAATTTATTATTTATTGCCAGAATTTTGGTTGTTCCAAAGAAAATGTTGCTCTATTGTGACTCCTTACTACTTAATATTGGGTACACATTTGATGAAGTTAGTACACCTATAATCTGA